>JAYMSP010000710.1:0-43236 GCA_036897095.1 Plantago elongata | reverse complement strand
TATATATATATATTAAAATTGCCATAGTAAAAGTTACAAATTGCAGGTTAGGATTAAGTACAAGTTAAAATAATATTTTTACAAGTGATCTAACGGCTCTGGATGAGTACAACTGGATGATGTACGTTAAACAATTACAGTTGTAGTCGGACCGTAAACTGACCCTCCTTAACTATTGCTCAGACTACAATGGAGTCAAACCCCCAATAATTACTATAAATTAATTATCATCGACACATAGCTTGCTCATTTTGGAGTGATATAATGCTTGATGTCCGTCCTCAACATTATGTGTCTTAATGTTGATTTTTTTCTTCCATAATTGGAAGGCTAAGGTTAACACTATAAATTAAGTTCACCACGGGAGTTTCATTTGTACAGACAAGAACATAAGCAATATCAAATGGATACTAACTAATTCAGTATATGGCAATCATATTCCATCTCCTGCTTTTTCTGGCAATGAATTTGTTTGTCAACTTTGGTGGTTTCATGTTATGGTTAGTGTTTTGTTTTTGAGAACTCATGCTTTGGTTAGTTTATGACATAATATTCATTTTCAGTCGTTACATCTTGATAATATTTACCTATATACGTGTGTATTCATTTTTATCCGGCTCCAAGTCGCTGATCAATATGCTATTCCATGGTATTCATTCTATGTCAATTTTGAAGGGTTTCATCACTACTCACAACCTTCTACTCACTAATGATGGTTTATTCTACCATTGACTAATGGTACAAACTGACATTTGATAATTTCAAGAATTTTTTTTCATCTTTAAATTGAATCCCTAAAGAACATTTTATTAGTCAACAAGTTGACGTATTCATGTATTGCATCCATGCCAGCATAAATGGAAGAATCAGAAATTTGTTCATTATTGGTCATCCTAATGCGTATGCGTTATGCATATTCAAACTCATGAGCAACATTGACCATTTGCGGTGTGAAGAAAGAAAGATGATAATCTATCTACACATTATCCCCCGTGAGTATTTGCAAGTGTGGCAATGGAGGTCATCATTACTTTTGAGATTCGAATCACTCAAGCAGAGAAATTCAAGTAAGGCCACATTGCAAGGAAGAATCAAAGCTTATTGTTTCATGCACAACTACCCTTTCGAATTCGACGACCTTTGTGTTTATTGTATGGCGGACCATGAAACTTTCTCTTATATCATATCAGACACGTTGTTTGTCAAGTGACGTTAAAATTCTATATTATCCCTAAATAATTATAATGACGTATTGGTACGATAGAATACGTCTTATAATTCCCGTTGATGGTTGCACGAACGACCTATCATTCTATAAAAGTTGTTCTCTTATTCTGCATGGAAAATATAGAAATTTTTTTGCAGAACATTAATATAGATATGTACTCAATTAATTGCAACAATGATACTTTTTATTCAGTAATTAAAATATGAGAATACGCTATGTATACTTTTTATCACGGATTTATATTTCTAGACGATGATACTAAAAAAGAATATTAAAATATTAATTACATGATAAAAATTAAAGAAATGATATTCAGTAATAGTTAAATTTATTAATGTTTACATAATTAACTGTTAAGATTAAACTATCAAAGATGGTTATATTTGATTGACTATACGTAAAGGTAAAAAGAAGGGAGGAAGCATCAATATAACTTAGTAACATTATTCATTTTTTCACATTCCGAGCTTCATATCTTTACTTATTCATCAATCTTAATTCTTACTTAGTTATCAAATACTCCAATATAGTCGTGACAGGTTATTTTTTTCTCATTCTTAGTGTCTGCAAATCTAAGACCAACCTTCATGTTAGCACTTGAGTTTAATTAATTCTAATTGTTTTTTCGATGCACATATGACCATTGAACCGACTAAAGGTCAGTCCATGAAATTAGAAGATTCTGTAAATTAGAATTGTAGTTTTGATGATGCGGCAATATATCAAATTGTTTGTATCAAATATAGATCAAGTCCACTTTGCGTACAAAACAGTTGCAAGATTTAATATGATGAACAAAAGAGCAATATTATCAACCAAGAGATACTTGAAGTCAAGACCATTAGAGAAGGCAATGTATCAACATAACCATTCTAGATATAGTAAGAACCATATTCATCACTCCTGCAAAATTGAAATTAAGAGCAGTAAAAAAGTTGTGCTAAACATTTTTGTTGGGGTGTAATCACATGTAGGGATTCCAGTTCCTCTTGGAGTGGAATACCAGATGTCGATTGCTCATAAGCGTGTTGACGAGTTACTCGATGATTATACATATCAACTCAAAATGACTGACCGTGAATATGTTCCTAAATCATCTACTACAAGAAATTAAAAGAATGCAATTAGATCCAAACGTGAAAACCTTGATTGGATTGCAAGGAGAAAGAAAGGAATCAAAGTTGTAGGTGATTTCAGTTTAACTCGAACCATTTACTAATAGATATTTCATAGTATTAATTTATTGAATCACTCTTTACAGGTTATAATGACATGGGCAACCCATAATATCCATGTTCCTACTGTGGAGCTATGATGTGGTTCGAGGAGAAACTAAAGAACACACATGCCAATAAACCTGAGTGTTCAAAGTGTTGTGGTCGTGGTAAAATACAACTTCCACGTCTTGAACAACCTCCGCTTCTATTGACTGATCTTCTAGCTGTTAGACATGTTAAGAGTCACAATTTCTTGAAACACATCTGTGCATATAATATGATGTATGCATTCACTTCTATGGGCGGCTATCAAGATAATTTTGTCAACACAAGTCATGGTCCATATACATATAAATCTGGTGGACAAACCTACCATCTTGCTGGTAGTTTGTTGCCTGAACAAGGTGAATCTCCTAAGTTTTCACAACTATACATGTTTTGTGAGGAAGATGAAACTAAAGAGAGGATGGATGTTGTGAGGTATGTCAATTATTACAATTGAATATTATATATATACATGTTGATTAATATTCCAAACATGTTCTAATCAATTGATATCGGTAACATAAGTCAAGAAACCCTGCTGTGATTGATTCTTCTGTCGTGACCGCAATTAGTGGAATGATTGACCAACACAGCCCAATAGCAAATAATTTCTATATGGCAGCCGAGCGATTTAAAGCTAACGGTGACCAAGATATCAAGTTTTGTCTGATAGGGAGGAGATCACGTGATGGTCGCATGTATAACTTGCCAACGTGTTATGAGGTTGATGCAGTTATAGTTGGTTCGTTGTTTAAGTAAAACTTATTAGACCAAATATTCAATGACATATTTATAAATGAATATGTAGTTAAAATATTTATATTATGAACAATTCAATAGGTAATGATGAATTCGATGTGGACCCACGTGATATTGTACTCGAGCAACAAAACAACGTCCTTAGAAGAATATCTGAATTGCATCCCAGCTATTTGCCAATGCAATATCCACTCTTATTCCCATATGGAGAGGATGTGTACCATACCGATATTCTCCACACAGAAAAGTCAGACGGTATAAAAGGCGCAAGCTAACCATAAAGAAAAAGTCAGACGGTTCTATGATTGATGCTTCCATCGTGAGCGCACTTAGAGGAATGTTTGACCAACACAACCCAATAACAAAGAATTTCCGTATGGTTGCCGAGCGATTTAAAGCTAACGGTGACCAAGATGTCAAGCTTTGTCTCATAGGAAAAAGATCACGTGATGATCGTATGTATAACATGCCAACATGTTATGAGGTTGTTGCACTTATAGTTGGTATGTTGTTTAATTAAAACTTATTAGACCAAATATGCAATGACATATTTATAACTGGATATGTAGTTAAAATATTTATAATTGTGAACAATTCAATAGGTAATGACGGATTCGATGTGAACCCACATGATATAATACTCGAGCAACGAAACATCATCCTTAAAAGAATATGTGAATTGCATCCCAACTATTTGTCAATGCAATATCCACTCTTATTCCCATATGAAGAGGATGGGTATCATACCGATATTCTCCACACGAAAAAGTCAGACGGTTCTAGGCGCAAGCTAACCATAAAGGATTTCATCTCATATAGAATTCGTTATCGTAAAATGAAGCTTCTACTATAGCAAGGTAGAAACTATTTTAACAATTCTTAGTTGATGGTTATATTAGTCACAGAGGCTCACCTTTATTGTTAAAAACCAACCTCTCTTGAAGTCTGACAAGTACAAGAAGCTCGACGATGCAATCCGTAGTGGAACTGTTGACATCGAAGATCCAGCTGATAAAGTTGGAAAGTGAATAGTTCTTCCATCATAATTTGTCGGTGGTCCAAGGTACATGATCCAGAACTTTCAGGATACAATGGAAATATGCAAAACCATAGGATATCCAGAGTTGTTTATCACATTCACATGTAACCTTAAATGGCCCGAGATAACAAGATTTTGTGAGGAGAAGGGATTGTGTCCTGAGGATAGACCAGATATATTGTGTCGTGTGTTCAAACTTAAGCTTGATCAACTTATAAAGGATCTCAAAAGCGAGAATATTTTTGGGAAGTGCGCCGGAGGTAATTATCAATTTATACCCTAATTGTCCTTTGAATAGTTTAGGATTACATGATTGGTGATAACGCATTAATAAAGTGTATCTTCATATGTTATTTGTATAATAACTCCAAAGTTCTCTCGATATATTTCAGTGTGTATACTATCGAGTTCTAGAAGTGTGGCCTTCCACATGCTCATATACTACTATGAATCGATAGAGACGAAAGGAATTTGACAGTTGACTATATTGATAAAGTCATAAGTGTTGAGATTCCCGACAAGAATGTCAACCCCCAGTTGTACAATGTTGTGGCAGATTATTTGGTTCATGGTCCGTGTGGAGCACTCAACTACAAGGCATGCATGCATGATGGGAAGAAATGCTCCAAGAAATTCCCAAAGTCGTTCAATGAGCGAATAACATTGACAGTAATGGATATCCAGTATACATGAGGCGTGATACTAGCAATACAATCGATAAAAATGGTGTCACAACAGATAACATGTACTTTCTTTTTCAATAAAAGCTTCCTATGCTTCAACTTTCTATTGGATTAGTTCACTTTTTATGCTGATTGGTTTGTAAGTGGTATTCTATTGGTAAGAGTTAGTTATGATTTATAAAGTAAGATTTTTATTGAATAAAGTGGAGAAGTAAATGATAATAATTAGTTAGTGTGGTAAAAAAATCAGTATATAAGATAAATGATAAATCTTTTTTTTCATAATTGGAAGTTTCTATTGTCACCCCAACAAAGGAAAGGTAAGAAGTTATTAAATTGGTGAGAGTGATTGCAATGAACTGTGTATTTGTGAAATCAATATGATATAATCAATGATCCATATTTATATATACAGGTACATTGTCCCGTACAACACATACCTACTAATGAGATATGGTGCTCATATAAATGTTGAATGGTGCAATAAAACAAACTCCATAAAGTATTTGTTCAAGTATGTGAACAAAGGAATTGATAGGATTGGGGCCAAAATAACAGTTGACAACGAGGTCAAGGATTATGTTGACTGTCGATATATATCTGCATGTGAGGCGGGGTGGCACATTCTGGGCTATGACATTCACTACCGCGATCCTACGGTGAAGCGTTTACCATTTCACCTTGATGGTGAACAAATTGTTTGCTTCAAAGATTCTGACAACATAGAGGATCTCATCGAAAAGCATATTGTTGCACAAACAAAGTTCTTACAGTGGATGGAATACAACAAAGTACATCCAGAGGCACGAAAGTATCTGTACACAGAGTTTTCGAGGTTCTATGTGTGGGTTGCAAAGAAGTATGGAGGGACATGAAAAAATGATTGAACAAAGTTGGTAGGATATATCATGTCCCGTCAAAATCTAGTCTAGTGTATTACCTGAGGATAATGTTGAATCATGTTAGAGGTGCCACTTGCTATGAAGATTTGAGGACTGTTAATAGTGTTCTTTACTAGACATATCATGATGCTTGCTTTGCACTTGACTTGCTAGATGATGACAAGGAGTATATAGATGGTATCAAGAAGCAAGCTTCTGGGGATCTGGTTGATACTTAAGGCGTCTATTCTGCATGTTGTTGTTGTCAAATAGTATGGCACGACCTATTAATGTATGGAAAAGTAAGTGGGAACATCTGTCAGATGGCATTTTATACAACATGCGCAAAAGGATGAATAACCAAGGTAAAACTATTAGTGCACTGTTTATTATTATGTACTTAATATAAAATAAAACTTTATACAGTACACTTTGATAATTTTCATGTAATCAATTTGTTTCTATTATGGTGATATTCAGGATTGGAGCTCATCGAATCACAGTTGAAAAACTTCACTCTATACGAGTTAGAAGTAACACTTGGTCAAGATGGTTGCAGCTTAGCTTAATTTGAAGGGATGTCCGTGCCTCATAATATTGAAATAAAAAATGGGCAAACGAATCTCATTGTAGAAGAATTGGCACACTATGTGGATGAGATGCTAGAAGAGTTTAACAAGTTGTTTCCATGTCTAACTGATGAACAAACAGATGTATATAACAAGATTATTAATGCAGTATCATCAGGGAAGGGTGGTGTCTTCTTCTTATATGGCTATGGTTGTACTAGAAAGACCTTTCTATGTAAGACATTGTGTTCAACATCAAGAAGTCGTCGTGATATAGTTCTGCCAGTCGCTTCAAGTGGCATTGCCTCCCTCCTCTGGCCTAAGGGTCGTACAACTCATTCAAGATTCAGCATACCTTTAATGGTGGATGAGACCACTATGTGTAGCAGGATTACACCCAGCAGTGAACTTGCAGGTACTCGGCTTTTTCCAGCTAGCATAATTAGTGGTGTTTTGATATACTAGACCATCAATTGAATAATATATATTTTTTATTAATTGTATGTCATTGTAGGCCTTCTTGAGAATACAAAGCTTATTATATGGGATGAAGCCCTCATGACTAATAATTTTTGTTTCGGGGCACTTGATAGAAGTCTGTGAGATGTTATTAGAGAGTCTGATGGTAGATTGTCGAATATGCCATTTGGAGGAAAAGTGATTATATTCAGAGGTGACTTTAGATAAATTCTACCGGTTATAAGGCAGCAGACATGACATCGTCCATGCTTCCTTTATGTTCATCCAGGTCAATATGGAGTCATTGTCAAGTGTTGAAGTTAACCAAAAACATGATAATACGAGTCAACGCGTGTAAATTTCGAATCATGTTAGTTGTCTCATGTTTTGTTGATATGTTACATTTCAAGTCTCTATATTTTGGTTACCATATATAAATCTAAAACTCATTATTGATGTTAGTCGGGAGTATCCCCGTTCGAGACAGAGAATATCAGGGAATTTGCTGATTGGCTCCTTCATGTTGGAGATGGTCATGTTGTGGGTCCAAACGATGGTGAAGTTGAGTTTAACTTGCCTGACGAAATACTTATCCATGACGCATCCAACCCACTGGCTGCTATTGTTAACTGTACATATCCATCCTTGATAGATCACATTGGGGATGCTCGATACATTCAGGACATGGCCATACTTGCTCCGGCTAATGAGATAGTGCAAGAAATCAATGAATATGTCATGTCACTACTTCCCGACGATGCCACCGAGTTCATGAGCTCCGAAACATATGTTCGGACGAGGATGACATTGTGAACCGTGAAGACGTATACTCCGTTGAATTCCTAAATACAATTAAGGCATCATGAATAAAGAACCATATTATCCATTTGAAGAAGGGGTGGTCTATCATGTTGTTGAGGAATATCAACCCGTATACCGAGCTATGTAACGAGACTAGGTTGGTAGTTACTAAAATTGCAAGACATCAGACAAGCAAAGATGATTGTTGGGAAAAACACTAGGAAAAAGGTACATATACCTCAAATGGTGCTCACACCATCAGACCTCACGAAGTTTCCCACCAGGTTCCAGAGAAGGCAGTTCCACGATTTTGTGTGTTATGCAATGACGATCAATTCAAAACTTTATAGATTGTTAAAAAATGAAGCTACCACATCAATATTAAATAATAAACAATCTCAAATTTACACATTTTTACTATTAAAATTACAATTTTTTCACATTTATTATCTTTTATTATTATTTTAACCTTTTACATACCTACCAACCAATTTTAATGTATGAAATTCTAAATTATTCAGGGAAATTCTTTGGAAAATATCAGGTTTTTCTGAATATAACGAAAGAGCATATTCCAACAAGCACATCACCAACCCGCACCTGCTCTCTTTCTTTCACTTGGATATTATTTTACAGATTATGACTTCTGAGTTCTTTCGCATGCCAAATCCAACCCCTTGAGGCTATGCCTCAGCTTCTTCCACACTCAATGCAAAGGAGAGATTTTAGAGGCGATTAAACGTATTTCCAACACTGAACTTTGGGTTTTGACGAGTGCGTTTGAAAATGAACTCGTTCCTTGTTTTCCAGATTTTCCCAAATGGCTGCCACAAATAGCACATCTCTAGTGAATTCAGATATTCCCTGTTCTTCGATTGTGACGGTGGTGGCCACTGGCCAGCACACTCGGATTTAGACGGAGACAATTTTGTATTACCTTGTACGGTTCCCATGATGATTTATTTCCAAAACTCAGAAACGAAAACAAAACAAAAGAAAATAAAACTCGTGTACATGTTACAAAGTCAAGCACATAAATGAGACAGCATATGAACATGTTACAACTCGTGCTTGTTCTTTATCTAGCTCCAACAACACATACTACACTGGGATCAATTCCTTGATCTAAAATATCAATGTGGAATTAGTTCTTTCAGAGTCTTTTGCACTACACACAATATCATTAGTTCTTTCAGAGTCTTTTGCACTACACACAATATCACAACACATTGAGAGGCAAAAACGAATCCAAAAACTAACTTATAGAATAGGCATGCAAAGATATGAAATGAATGCTCCTGTAAAAACACAGAATATCATCCACAGTGAAAAGGTAATTTACTGTCTTGCCATATGGCTTGTAAATCGAGTAATGTACTAATAGGTTTCTTCTTGAGATAAAAGATGAGGCAATCTGCAAGTCAGTCAAAGAAGATGTGGAGATTTTGGAAACCTTTGCATTGTTCTCACCATCCTGCGTAACAACTCTGTGCCTAGAAGTGATCCCTTTAAATCTCCTAGTTTTAATTTACAAGCCTACAAAATGTATGGAAGATTTTTTTTGACACGGCTAAAGTTAGTTGGAGGTGAAGCGTCTTACCAATTTAGTTGCGCTTCGTTGTCAAAATGTATGGAAGATACTCTGGGCATCCTGCAAATAACAAAATATTTCTAGCAAATTGAAGTGGTTCTTATAGTATTACAATACGCAAAATTTGAAGGAAGCTGTATAGCATCCAAAAGAGATGGAATTTCTTTTCTTTTTTAATAGTAAAAGAGATGGAATTATGCAGTACAACATTGTGTGCAGTACGATGAAAATCAACCAGAATGCGATTTCCGCATGCCAGAAATAAGGTTATTCAACTTGAATATAGAATATCGGTACACATAATATCAAAGAGAAAATCAATTATCAATGTGATCTTTTACTGTAAATAGTCTAAAAAACAAATACAGTATAAAAATCATAAATTTCATAATTAAAAAGATACATATGCCAACACCAAAATAAATACATAAAAGGTTCAGCTATCTAATTATCAAGAACTAATAACGTGTAAAAGTGGCATGGTTTTATACAAAGATCAATTATCAAAACTGCAGTCGCATGGTTTCTATGAGGGTCAGACTTGGCTATTTCAGTAAAACAATACAACTTTTAGCCTAATATGAATTGTGCAAGTGCCAGACCCATGTTATAGCGTTCTGGTAGAATAAATGTCAAGATGACTGGAGATGATTAAACTCTATCTTCCAGCCCGACTACAAATAGAAAGGAAGTAAGTCAACCTACATAATCTCGTCATCGACCTATATCCAACTACAATCAGGATTCTAAGCGTTGAAACTATATTGAAAATATCATCTTTATCTTCAAAAGGTTATTCAAGATAACTGAATCTAGTGTAGACATAAAGTAAAGTTCCTGAGTTAAGCCTGGTGACCAGATGTTAAATTAGAATCAGTGAACACACAGAAATCAGAAAGATAACTATTTGAAATAATTTACCTTGATTATTGGATAAGCAACTTGAAAACAAAAACACACGAGGACATGGCAAATGGAGCCAACGTTGCACCAAGTGTCCATGTCTAGTGCAAACAGATTTTGGAATAATCTGATAACATATAGGTACAGTTAGTTTCTGGAAACAAAATCCATCTATTGTAAAGCCCTGATCGAAGCTATGTGCTCTAAGAAATGCACATAGAAAATGAAGAATTTACCTGGCTATAGTGCAGCAATGGGTAAATCATGAACTTAGCGAAATTTCATAGTGCAGCAATGTGTAAAGCATGCGTGTAATCAGAGATTGAAGAATATACCTGGCTATACTCTTCAGAAGAAACAACCAAACAATCAAGAAGTGGAGAGTGAGAAGCCATTAGAGACCTAAGAGAAGCAAAAGTTTCTTCCGCCATGGATATGCTGGAATCAGAAAGCGTTTCAGAGCTGCACCATGGGAGAAGAGGATAGAGGATGGACGCCATGCATGGAAGAACTCATGTCGATCTGTGGATGAAGAGAAGAAGATAGAGGATGGATGGATAAGCCAATTGTAGAAAATGGTAAGAAGCGGCTGATTGATGTGATGATGAATAAAATTGAAGAGTCGAGATGAGGACGGAGAGCGAGAATTTCTCCATGCGCCGCTTTGGACTCATTATTATAAATGGAATTATTGAAGTACCGATCTGCATTGGTACATTGAGAAATGCACATCGTGGAGGTGAAAACTGTCTGAACGCTCTCCTGCTCCAGTTTTAGGTTGAGACTGATTTCTTCTTAATTCCAACAATGCCAAACAATTAACACATAGGATCAAATCTGACGGATTAATTCACTGCAATTCTTGGTCAGCAGGCATGGAAACTAACATTTTATATGTTGTATGATGATAATTTTAACTTTTCACCTAAAACTACCAACCAACCCTAATGTATAAAGTTATACGAGATGGAGGGATATCTAATAAGTTGTAATAAAGAAACCAAATCTTCAAAAAGATTGGCTAATGCATCAACGCTACATGGAGTAGGAAAAGACTTTACTCTATTTATGGGTAAATTTCATACCAAAATTATAATTACTAGTAATATTTAAATCCATGATAAGAAAACTGTAGATTAGGAATTATGTTATGCTGATGTACATGGATATCAGTAGAAAAGTATCTGGTGTTCTAAATCATGGCAAAAAGATTCATTTGAGTGCAACTCCTTGGAAAAATACAAGAAATACTGTTACAAAAACAAACAGAAGAAGGCCAAAATCCAACTTAGGAGGATCAACTCAGATTCAGGAAACATATAAAACACCCCGGCGATACAAAGCAATAGTTGCCGTGCTAAAAACAGACCAAACAAAGATAATCCACCAAGCCATAAAAAAGATCACTTCTTTAACCAAATCCGTGTTAGGTGAAACATTATCAACCATACCGGTAAGAAAATCATAATCTAACTGAGAGAAGCCAAGGAGAAGAAGTACCAATGCTCCAGGAGTAAAAAACTGCAGCACGACCACACATATGTAATGATTGTGTAAAAACACCTTAGCCCTGCTGTAATCCATGTCTGGAACTTTACTGGCATGCAATCTTTGATACCAACACAACACAGCTTCGTTGAGAAACATTTGAACATTTCCTCGCAATGCCATAATTTGAAGAATTCCCGTAACAAGCAAACACCATATTCTCACTTGATCAAACTTCACTTTTGGCATACCAACCAGACCAATCAATTCCATTCCATTTACACGCACACCGGCAAACAAACCCAATCCTTTCCCCCCACTGGTATTATTTCCTTTAACAAAAAAATCCGCAAGCGGGCTAATCCAAAGCAACGAAGTGAAAACAACAGAAACATAACTAGCATACAGAAGCATCCGCGAGAACCACCCACACGAAATGATGGACAAATTGCAACAAATCTGATCCGTTCCTAACCAAAAAGAACGTGCGTTCCTCAACGCTGGAATATAAAGCAGACAGACAGTCCACCCCATGAACATAGCAACCAAAAACTTCCCAAATCCATCCAACGAACCTCGAAACCGAAAATCAACAACTCTTGTCATACCAACCCCATAAACAACACTCAAACTGAAAAGGAACCCTATAATCCCAAACACAAAGCTCAATTGTCTATGCATCTTTTTCGCCGCAGACTTTTCGAACCCAACCCGAACAATAAGCAACACGAGTCTAGCAACAGACACAAAACCTAACAAGAGAGGTATAACAGTCCCATTTCTCACAAAGCCCAAATCTTTATCTACTCGGAGAAACCCATGAAGCAGCAAGGATGATAAAGCAATAAAAGTGGAATTGAAACCACCGTAAAAGTCCTTGTAGTAAATCCTGGACTCGATGTGACCTTCAGTGAGCTTCAATCGGAAGATCTGTGCTTTGTTTTCATCAAATTCGAATTTTTCCTTGGATTTTTTCCTGGGTTTCAATTGGGGTTCCGAATCCAGAGGCCTTCGAATGGCGGGTCTCAATCCGGGTGATTTGGGATTGGGATTGACATCGTCTGGATGAATGTAAGTGTGGAGGCCATAGAGAAGTAGAGATGGGATTCTGAGAAAGGAGAGGAAGAGGGATAGTGAGATTGCGAATGTTGCGTGTATGATCAGATTGTTACTGGAGAAGATGAGTGATGTTAGTGACGGCATTGCTGATCTTTTTGATCTTCAGTACTGCATCTATGGCGGACTTGCTTCTTCTCTACTGCATCTGCTTCTGTTGCTTTGATCCGGCTTCAAGCACAAGTTTACATCTCACTCCCAACTTATTTTAATATTATATTCGGAGATGAGTCCGACGCTAATGTTGACCGACTTGGACTACCTTAACAATTTTAAGGACTTTCCGGCTTATTCCGTCCTTGTAGTGGTAGGTATATTGGCTACAATTCGTTCTTTACTAGCTAGACCGGTAAACTAGCCCATCAAAATTACGCCTAGTTCACGGTCTTTTCATGAATCCAACTTGAACTCATGAGCAAGTCAGATATCAAATGCTGGTTAGCTAACCCATTTAGTTCGGCCAATCAGTGATTACTTGGTTGGTGAATTGGTAAAATCACCTTTGCTTGACTGGCTCTATTAGTCATTCAACACTTGATTGATAGACTAGCCACCAACCCCGCTCGATACTTTGTCAGTCAGTCTGCGCTTGATTGACATACTAACTAGTCCACCTTGTTCGACTGACTTTGTCAATTGATTAAACTAGTCAATCCACTCTGACTGACTATGTTGATTCACTGTACATTGGGACATTTGCTTGTATGTTGTGACTAGCTCCTCTGCCTTTTTCCCTTGATTACTCTAAACATATATGGTTTGTGTTTAAACAAGTTAGTCTTCTTTTGGTTAATTGTCACTGTCATCAAGCTGTGTTGGTTCTCGACCACTCTAGTATAGCATACCCTTGGTCCTCGGCCGCTCTAATATAGTATATTGTTGGTTAGGTTCTTATTAATTCGAACATGTACCATCCTTAGAATGAAGATTGTGACAGATGTGGACAGGAGAATGGTCAAAAAAATTGGTATATGTAGACCTTTGGCATTGAAGACTTATGAAATCCGGATGGAAAAGGATTTTGAATGGTATTTCTCTTGATGTTTTAAAGAGCTTGTTCTCTTTTGCTTGTACTCTCCAATAACCTCATCTATATTGGAACAAATAACGCCAAAATAAAGACTAAAGGGGGAGAATGGTTGTTTTCAAACTTTTGGCAATAAAACAGTTTCTCAGATATATATGAAGGTATCTAATACTTATAATAAGAAGGCAGGAGTCTTTGTGATACGTGCACGTGCTCATCAAGTGATAAGGTGTGTACGTACTTCATAAACCAGTAATAATTAAAGTGTAGTAAGTAACTAACACAATAATTATAGTGGTATCTGAAGGTGGTGTAATCCTTCAACTAATGACATTCATGTGTTATACTACTGCAACTATTTCACATGGATCTTTTTGAATCATCTGTAACTAGTTATGCAGGCAAGAAATATGGTCTAGTTGTTGTAGATGACTTCTCTAGGTTTACCTGGGTTGTCTTTCTGAAAAAAAATATGATGTTAGGGTGGAGATACCAAACTTATTGAACAAGCTTGAAGTCATGAAAAATGACAAGGTAGCTGCAATCAGAACATACCATGTTATTGACTTTGTCAACCAGTACATAAAAGAGTTTTGTACCTGCAAAGGTATACAATATCAATTATCTTCTGTAAGAACACCACAAAAAAATGGTGTTGCTGAAAGGAAGAATAGGACCCATAAAGAAGCTACAAGGACAATGCTAGATGACACTGAAATAAGTGAAATTTATTGGGTTAAAGCTGTAAATACAACATGCTACACTCAGAATTGATGTTTGATAAACAAACACCATGACAAAACTCCTTATGAGCTTTTGATTGGTAGACCCCCTAATATCAAACATATGAAAGTTTTTGGTTGTAGATGTATTGTTCTAAATAATTGAAAATAATAATTGAGAACATATCAACCAAATGCGAATGAAGGTGTATTTCTTGGTTATTCTATGAATAGCAAAGCCTAAAGAGTTTACAACAAAAGAGCAAAGAAGATTGAAGAATCAGTTCATGTGGTATTCTATGAAGGTAGCAAGAAAGTACCCCTTGATGAAGAACTCTCAGACAAGTTCAAGGAACTTATGATTAAGGATTCTGAAGAAGAACCCTCAGAAAGGAGAAACTCCGTCATTAATATAAAGGATGAGTCTGACAAAGAAAAGCATGAAGTGCCTAGTAACAACCAGAAGACTCTTAGACATGATGAAGAATTTCTATGAGAACTCCTGAAATGGAAACTGATAATATTCATCGTAGAGACCTTTCTGGAAATGACCATTCTGAAAGACATGTTCCAGATATCTCTCACACTGAACAAGTGTCTAATATTTACTGCATTTCTAGTGTACAAAATATCACTGATACTGAAGAAGTATCAATTCATAATCGTAGTGATTCACATTCAGATCACGTGGATAGTGACCCTACTAGTTCAAAACCTATTATGAAATGGATTAGTGATCATCCTGCAAAGGATGTGATTGATCATATTGATCAATGTGTTAGAACTAGGAGAGCAATCGCTGAAAATGTTGATTCTCTCTTTGGTTGTTTTATCTCAAACATTGAACCTAAAACTATTGAAAATGCATTCAAGAATCAATACTGGATCTCTGCGATGCAAGAAGAGTTAGATCAATTTGAGAGAAACAAGGTCTGGAAACTAGTTTCATTTGTGGAAGGAATATCTGTGATCGGAATAAGTGGATTTTCAGAAACAAAATGAATGAGTTTGGTAAAATAACCAGATACAAGGCTAGGTTGGTTGCTAAGGGATTTATCCAGACTGAAGGTTTAGATTTTGATAAGTCATGTGCACCAGTTGCAAGATTGGATGCAATCAGACTATTTCTAGCCTTTACAGCTCATAATGACTTTAAAGTTTACCAAATGGATGTCAAAAGTGCATTTTTGAATGGTGAACTTGTAAAGGAAGTTTATGTTGATCAACCACCAGGCTTTGAAGTTTCCTCATAAAGTAGAATGGTCTATAAGTTACAGAAAGCTCTATATGGACTAAAAAAGGCTCCAAGGGCATGGTATGACATTTTGGCCAAATACCTTATGAAAAGTTGTTTTAAGAAAGGTTAAGTTGATAAAAATTTATTCACTTTAAATCATGAAGGGAAACTACATTTAGTTCAAGTATATATTGATGACATTATATTTGGATCTAAAGACAAGCAACTTTGTGAAGACTTTGCAAATCTCATGAAGAGCAAATTTGAGATGAGCATGATGGGAGAATTGAACTATTTTCTAGGATTGCAAGGCAAGCAACTCGATGATGAAATATTCATTAATCAAACAAAGTATGCAAGTAATATGCTCAATAAGTTTAATCTAAAGCCTTCTGGAAAGAATGCTAAGATACCTATAGGAACCAAAATGACTTATACTGAATCTGACAAGAGTATTGAAGAACATAAGTATAGGAAATTGATTGGTTCACTACTCTACCTAACAACAAGTAGACCTGATATTCAATATGCAATTTGTGTGTGTGCTAGATTTCTAACAAATCCAATGCAATCACATTACAACATTGATATGAAAATATTAAGGTATGTTAAAGGTAATATAGAAGTTGGATTGTGGCATAAAAAAGATAGTGGTTTTAGTTTGGTTGGCTATTCAGATGCTGACTATGTTGGATCTATGCTTGATAGGAAAAGTACCTTAGGAACTTGTCAATTTCTGGGAACTAGACTTATCTCATGGTTTAGCAAGAAGTAAAACTCAATTGCTACGTCTACCACAGAGGCTGGATATATTGTTGTTGGGTGTTGTGCATCACAAATTTTTTGGATACAACAACAACTCAGAGACTATGGACTCAATGAAGAGAAACTCTCGTTTTCTGTGACAACATAAGTGCTATTGCGATTACTCAGAATCCTAAGTTTCATGCTAGAACAAAGCACATTGATGTTAGACACCACTTCATCAGAGACCATGTTGAATAGGCAATATAGAGATACTCAAGGTTGGCACGGAAGACCAACTTGCAGATATCTTCACAAAGTCATTGCAAGAAAGCAAATTCTTGAATTTGAGGCATAATCTTGGATTGATTGAGCTACGTACCCAAGAATTGAAAAGAAGCTAAGGTTTATGAAAACAAAGTTACAGAGAGTTGCTAAGTTTCTGGGACGGGTATCTAGCATTATGGTACAAATAACTCCAAGTTTCTGAAACGGGTATTCAGATACTATGGAAGTGTATTTTTGGTCTCTGGCACGGGAACTCAGAAAGGTGTGATAACACTTTCGTGAGGGGGGAAGAAAATAGTACACAAATACAATTCTCTGAAGTCAAACTATGTCTAGGTTTATGTATTTTTACCATTTATATGATAACACACATAAAACAAGACTTGATATCAGAAAGATAAGTCCTAAGGTTTTATCTTCTCACACGATAAGAGTGACCTTTGAATACACGTTGCCAAAAATTCATAATGAGGGCAGTAAAATTTGTTGATTGGCATCATTGCTGAAGAAGCAATGAGAGCCATCGATGAATAATTCACTTTATCTCAACGGATGAGATTAAATGATGAGAGAAAACTCACTGTAGCGAGACTGTTATGGCCCCACTAGAATTTAATGCAAAACACTACTTGTTACACGCCAATTCATTGTACACGGTAACAAATGCATAATGTATGTATGTATTTTGCAATTGTTATAATTCTAATGCTATATATAATGGATTTGGAGAAAAGACAAACACTTTTCACAAATCTGAAACTCTACACTTGCATCAATATAGCAATTTTCTCTCTAATTTTCTGCAAATCCTTCCTGCAATTCATTTGTTCTCTCTAGTTCTTCTGAAAGAAGCACTAATCAAGCTCTCTAATCCTCTCGATATTTAAAAACTAGTCACTATATAAGATGGCTCCAAAACGTGCTTCAAGTTCTAAGGCCTCAACAACATCTTTTGCTGCTGAAAAGCGAGCACCAGTCCTGAAGATATTGAACTATAGACTCCAAGGGGATTTCAATCCAGACCATTGGACTTCTAACCACATGATGCAGTATGGTGGTGCTTTCGTGGAGAAACACCTTGAAGCCATTATCCGAGAACAAGCGGATAGGACTTCAATCCTGATTATGCTTGAAAAAGCAAATCTTAAAGGATTTCTTACAGCCCTTCCCAGTGAGACTTCATCACTCGATGTACTTGAGTTTTACAATAACTCAGAGGTAATCACCAAGGTGATTAACGGGACTGAAAAACGTCCTTCAAGATCAAGGTGCATAACTTGGTCATTGACCTTGATTGTCAAGGTTTCTGCAACCTGTTTGGTGTGGTCAATGAAGGAGAGGACTATGAAATAAGTCCCAAGGATGAGATTCTACTACAAGGTGCCAAGGAGACCTATAGTGAATTCTCTGATATGTCTGTCTTAGACACTCCATCAACATTTACCTTGGGAGATATCATAGTAAGTCACTTATTCAAGCATTAAATTGTGCTGACATGTATATTACACCGGACGTTAGATGGCATGAAGGTAGGAGCCGACCAAATAATCCTTGAGAGGTGGATGGCTATGCATCTGATGAGAAGCCAAGTCATGGAACGGCAAGAAAGCCCTTTTAATTGGGGGTAAGTACATGTTCATGAAATTTATCAAAGCTCTCAGAAGCTTTGATGTGAAGATTGGAAAAGGCCTTACTGAGCCAAAGGGGACTGTCGTATATGGATTGAAGATATGATTCATTTTAGAGTCATATGGTATAAAGCTCAGAAACCTTGAGAAGCTTGAGACCAGTGATATTCTATATAAGTTCATCTATGGAAATTGGCTGAAGCGAAAGGCTGTAAGAGAGCTTGAGGGTTCTGAAGAAGCTGCACCTACTGAGGTTGCATCCAAAAGCCCATAACCAAAAAGAGGGTTACAAAGAAACCTAAGGTTTTTGAGACTCCTGCGGAGGCAGTTCCTGCAGAGAGTATTCCAACTCCCTCTCTTGCTATTAAAGTTATATTTACCATTCCCATCCATGATGATGCGTCCAAGGATGAGGAAATGTTAAGTAAGAGTAATGCGAAACTCTCTCTCTCTCTCTCTCTCTCTCTCTCTCTCTCTCTCTCCATAGAAACCACCGAAATTTTAGATAATTTGGTACCCACAATTGAAGGGTCTGATGATGATGATGATGAGATGGTTCTCACAAAACTCTTCACAGTTGCAAAGAAAATCAAGGATACATCAAAGGTATTTGGTTCTAATATAGGTGAGATTTATGAGAAAGCCTCTAAGTCTCTAGTTGCTGAAGAACACATTGATACACAAGAAGCAGCAACCACATCAATTCAGAACTCTCTAGACTATATTCAAGAGTCTCTGAATGAGGAGGACCAAGTGATGGAGGATGTTGACATTGCCTCCACACTTCAAGGACCGCAATATGCGGTCAGGAATGTTGATATTCCAACCCCATATGCTGGAATTATGCAGTCAGAAACACCAGCAAGTGAAGTTGCTGAAGAAAATCCTGCATGGGAGCAGGTTCCCCAACTCATGATGAAGGATCAAGTTGTGGGTGATTCCCAGATTGATCAACAAAGGGATGATAGGTCTGAAGTGCCAGAGTCTTCCTTCAGAGAAGACTTTTCACAAGCTCAACCCTCTGAAGCACTTCAGGTAGCAAAAAAGTCTATATCTGTCTTGTTTAAACTTAGTTGTTTATTACTTATCACTCATAAATTCTCTTTGTTATAGGCCCAAGACGAAACACAAGTTGTAGAGAAATCTGCAAAGCTTACCTCAGAAAGAGAAGAAGAGGTTCCACAAGCCTCAAAACTTAAAAAAGCCAGTTATACATGTATAATTAGTTTATGGAAAGTGTAGTTCTTCTTGTACTTAAAATTATTTGAGATTTACTAACTTCATAATGTGTTTCTGATAGGCTCAAACTGAGGAAGAAAAGCAAGTGATGGAAACATCACCTGATGAAACAGAATTACCAAAAACCCTCAAGGTTTATGAAGAACATGTTGTTGAGCCTTCAACTTTGAAGGTCTGCTCTATTCTTCAGAAAGTTGGTGATTCTATTTTTACAAGTCTTTTCTTAATCACGCATTAATTACTTTTAGGTTCATGAAGAAGTAGAGGTGATTGGGGAACAAGTTGAGACCACCCCAACACCAATGGATGTTGATGAAGCCAACCTGGCTTCAACAACATAAAGGATTCCAGAAACTGAACAAGTCTCTGAGAAAGTTATTTATGAGCCTCCCCAACCGGAGGTAAGTGAAAACTCAGAAAACAATAAGTGTTTGTATAAAACATAACTTTCCGTAAAAACCAACTAATGTGTTGATTTTTATCCTTAGGTTCAAGTCGAGAGAGAGGTTGTTGAGGACCAAACTTCCAAGTCTCCACCTCACAACATAGTATCTGAGGCTGCCATTCAAGTGGTAGACCTTTCTGAGCCTGCAGTTCAAACTCAAGAAATTCAGAAACCGAACTTTTCATTCAAACTCAGATACTTATATGTCTTTTTTTCTAAAACGACTTTTCTCTTTCAGGCTCAAGCATAGTACAAACAACTTCTGCACCAGACTCTGCAGAGGTGCAAAAGTTCTTCAGAGAGAAAACCATAAAGAACATCTCCATCTATTTAAGTCGTGGCAAAAGCTTTGACGAATTGATCTTTCAGACATATCAAACTTGATAGACAACCAGGCCAGAAGGGAAAGGGCCTTGGATTTGGAGAACTACATCCATGCCACCTACTTAGTTAAGGAGTACAACTTTGCTGCGGTGATGCATGAGGGATTATATGCGGAAATTGTACAAATGCTTGAAAAAGCATTCCTGGATGCGGATGAAGAGTCCAAAAGGCGAATGGCTTACAAGCCTGCCTTGCCCAAGAGCATGAGTGTCTACCCTTCTGAACAGGAGGAAGTAAATGGTCAGTTCACCACCTTGCCAATGGTGATCAACTTAGTCTCTGGCAATGAGGAGGAAATCGACGAGAATAATTTTGAGGAACCTCCCTCTGAACACCCACCAAGAAGGAAAATGACAACAGTGATGATGATGATGATCATGAGGCTCCCACTACAGGAGCTGGTGGAATTGCTCAGACTAGAGGAGCATCAAGTGATGAAAAGCCTTCTGCACAGAAACAATCTACTCCACCACCATCTTCACAATCAAAAAATCACAACTCTCAACAACAGACTATACTGAAGCAGCAAGGATTGCTGAATGGGAAGCTGAGGCTAAAGTTCCCAAACTCAAGAAGATGTTGGAGAGAGAAGTTGAAGACAAGTTGGAGCTGGAAGAGATGATTTCTCACAAGGCTGCCAAAATCCAAAGTTTGGAGGACTGAATAAAAAGGAGAAGGAACTCCTTGGTGAGTAAATCAAGCTCAAGCAGTCTCTGAAATAAACACTGGTTCAAGTTGAATCACTGGTAGCAGACAAGCAAGATGCTGAGGCTGCATTACAACTTGTTGGACCACACAGGCAAGGGTAAGGATCCAATTATTTAAGTCCTAGATGAGTCCTCAGATGATGAGACTACTGATGATGATGATGTTGACCATCTTGTTGGACTGGATGAAGGGGATAGACACCTGGCCACTCTTAATGACCATATGATTGTGTCTCATTTGAAGAGAAAGGTGATATCACCTAAATCCTTCAACAAGGCCCCAGAAACTAACAATGATTTTGAGAAAAAGTTCATTATACTTACAAATATGAAGAATGAATTGTTTGAACAAAACAGTCAAGCCTTGGCCTCCATCCCTCCAGAGTTTAAAGCATTTGTTGAGCTCCTAACTAGAAGGAAAACATCTCTGTGCTGCAACAAAAACACTTAGCCATGCAGAGAGATGCAAACTTGGAAACAGCTCCGAAAGATTTAGTTTTGTTGCTGAAAAAGTAGATAAGATGTTTGAGCCACTGGAGCAGATCTCCAAAAGAGAACATCTTCTACTTGGGTAACTTGAGTCCCTTCACTCAGAGTTCTAGAAGTTGGTGGCAAGCCATAATGTGTTGAGCAAACATTTTGACTCACTTGTTGAGGCATATGTTGTTTTGAATCAGCCATCAATGACTAAGGGGGAAGGATCCAGAAGAGAAACAAGCAAGAGGAAGCAGCCTGCAGAAAAACCTCTAACTATCAGAGAACCTCCCTCCTCTTCAAGTCTACCACCACCACCACCACCACTAACTAGATCCAGAGCTTCAAAGGAAGATCCAAAGGAAACCAAGTCCCGTAGAAAAGTTGATAAACCTTCAAAAGAAGAAGAAGAAGAAGGAGGAGGAGGAGGAGGAGGAGGAGGAGCAGGCGAGATCAGAAAGAAAGGTAATGAAGATACATGCTCACCACATGTTCAAGGCCACAAGAATTTGGATGATGAAACTGATCATGATGAGCATCCTCTCCACGGAGAGAAGGAGGATTGATGAGGTATCTGAACCTATTGCTGCAAGATCAATTGCTACCAGAACACCATCTAGACATACCAAATATGTCCAGGGTGGTTCTTCAAGTCAAACCCCCACTGGAAACACATCAAGGGAGAATCCCATAATGAAAAAAAGACAAAGAAGAAATAAAATGTTTGAGAGATCTACCTCCTAGACATGAAGATGAATTAATTGAGTATAGTAAGACTCATGATAGCCAGTATGCATATCAATGCATAAGACAACTGAATGGCTACTGGATTTTGGATCTCCAACACTTACTAATAAATATGAAATTTTCTGATCCCATTTTCAACCAGCATGGAGAGTAAGAAGGCCACATCTGATAAATCATGTACATGTGAATATATGGCTTGATTTTAAAGTAAATGTGAGAAGAGATACCATGGAAAGTGATATGAAGGAGGAAGTTCCTTACATCAAGTCTGACGATGTTCATAAAGTTCCAAAACTGTTGGGAACAGGTTATAGCTCTCAAAACAAGCTTGGAGTACTAGTTCATGAGTCATTCTACTTAACTCTGCAAGAGTTTGAAGATGACATGAATTACTTGAGAGTCATATACAAACACTTCAAACTTATAGAGACCAAGATTGAGCATGCCTGGAAATGGGAAAGAGTCTACTGGATTAGACAGTTTCATCAAAAGAATCATGATCTTGATTAATTACAAAGAAAAGTGCAAGGTTGCCAGAAAAACTGAAATGACTGTGAGAACCTATCTCCTTGAATATGTCAAAGACAAGAGAGAGAACAAAGATAAGAGATTCAGAGACTAATCCAGGATGACTGACTAAAGAACTTGAGATTGCTGAAAATCTTGAGTGTTTTGAACTGAAGATTTGAAGACTTAGGTTATAGAATGTCACTGGGAGCTTGAACTCTCCTACTGTTATATTTCCCTTAAGTGTTGTTTTGTGTATTTTTGTTGATGTATTATCTTTTATATATTCTTGTCAGTTATCTTATGTTCTGTAATTATTTATATTGATGATCATACTCTCAGATACTTTAATAGAAGATAACTTGTGACTTGATTGATGTCTTACTTTCTGCACTTACTTAAAATTATTGATAAATCATGATAAAATGATTAAGTGTTGGAGCGTTGACTTCTCCAATCTGTAATAGGACTTTTTGTGATAATCGTTGTTGTCTGATCAAAAAGGGGAAATTTTGTTAGAAATATCATGTTAGTATTTTTATCACTCAACATATCCTAGATTAGAAAGATGTTTAGTATTCTTGGTTCACTTGAACATTGTAAAAGAAGAAATACATTAAGTATGATAGTTTTTAGAAACCTTGTAATAAGATGTTAGGTCTCTAAATGTAATTTTATTTAGATCGAAGAAGACCAAGAAGGAGGTATCCAAGAAAAGGAAAAAACCTTTTGCGCAAAGGTATCTGAAGACAAAGAAGGAAAGTCTCCCCAAATAGTTGCTCTCAGAAAGTTATTTAAAAACTTGTGTTTTGTTTACAAAACAAAGTTACAACTAAGTTTCTGAGACAACAAGTCTCTAAGAAGAAGGAACATGTGAAGCTTCAGACAGCTACATGCATCCTTTGAAACTACATGACGAAATATAGTACAGTGCATTTAATACCTGACAAAAATTTCACTATCCTTTTGCAGAACTCTTTGAAAAGAGATATACGCATGGGAGTACTAATTTCAATATATGAACGGATTGAATTTGAAATATGTCTAGCGTATACTATTCAAACGATTATCAAATTCATCTATAAATATCACCACTTAGAAGCTGAGAAATACAAGTTTATGAGAATTACAAGTCTCTGAGAAATATATGAACGGATTGAATTAGAAATATGTCTAATGGGTACTATTCAAACGATTATCAAATTCATCTATAAATATCACCACTTAGAAGCTGAGAAAGACACACGCGTTCGAACTACGCTCATATCAATTATCAAGCAAGTATTCTTTCAAGCATTCTTACTATCTTTCTCTAAGCTTTCTGTTGCGACCAAAGCTCGAGAAATCACTAGTAGTTCTAATTGCCTAATCCTTCAACAAGTGTTGTACTTTGTGAAAGAGTTGATCATTGGATAACTATCTGAGATTCATTCTCTTGAACAAATCTCATAAACTTGGGTCAGTAAAAGAGCAAGCTACCATACACTGCATACGTATATTAAGTAGTTTTGATTCTTCAAAGCTCTCCGGATATAACGGAAAAGTTATAAAAGATTCTTACCTGACAATCAACTCATAACCAAACATCATTAAGGCGTGTAGTACAGAAAGTACTTAATTTGAGAAATCAATGAATAACTCTAAGATTATCTTGAGTACATGAAGTACTTGGCTCTAGGAGCTAGGGAGCAACTCGAGAAATTCTTCCATGGACAGGGTCTACAAGTAAGTTGTAGACCTTGTGGTTGAAAATAAACCACATTAATTGGAAAATGGGATTACATGAAATTTAAAATTATTCTCCAAGTCATGTGGATTGTTTTCACCCCAAGGGTCTAGCAACTAACTCATAGACCCGGTCTCTGTTAGAATTTTTCGAACAATTCAGGAGGGATATTTGGTTGGGAACCATTTATTTTAAGGAATCTTAGAATAGGATATTGAGGTGAATTCAATTATCTATTCTAGTGGATTATAGGTCTCTGATAGGCCGAGTGGATTAGTTGGAGGATCACGCAACCTCCAGATACCACTATACTTGTTGTATTATTTACTTTCTGTATTTATATTTCAGCAACTCACACACACACACACACACATTTACTACTGCAAATCACAAACACATTTATCTATCGAATAAGTATTTCGCTCTCTGAATATTAAGTATTAGATACCTACAAGTATCTAAGAAACTGTGTTTATGAACAAAATTTTGAAAAGACTATTCACCCACCCACCTTCTAATCTTTTCATTTGTCGTTATCTGGACCAACAACACTTTTAATAAATATATAATTACAATTAATCTTTTATAACAGTTATTCATGACATCAGGTATATCCTTCCTTATTTATTACATTACAAATTAAAATAGCACATACCTTAGAGTTAGTAGAAAACAAATATAAGAAGACTAAAGCAACTCATATAATTAGAAACAAAGCAAAGAACAACAACACAACCAACATAATATCCCACCATCCTATCTTCACTCATAGCACTCAACAGAACATTCAGAAAGTCTCCTAAAATAATACCCAGGGCATATAAGGAAAGATAATGAATAATTCTTTGTCTGTCTAATTCATTCTCTATCTATGTATTACTTGGGCGATGTTCTCAACCCCACAACAACATAAAAGATAACAACATAAAAGATAAGTAATAAAAAAGGGCATCCAATCCTTTAAGAGTTCCTACGTAGTATTGATTTTCTCGGAATGGGGGATAATACTTAAATACTAGAGATATAAAAACTTTTAGAGAGAATGCTACAGTTAACAAAGAATTACACTTGAGTATACATAAGCAAAAATATCTCGCTAAAACATACATTAATAATCAAGCCTCTTCTATTTAATACGGGGTAATTGGAGGGATTAGTCATTTTTCTAATGTAATTTTCCTTTATATGTGTAATTTTTTCATAAAGTTTCATAAAATAATATAGTTTCACATTTGAAATTTACGATTTAACTCATTTATATATGTAATTTTTTTTATAAAGTTTCATAAAATAATATAGTTTAATATTTGAAATTTGTGATTTAACAATACTGTATAGTTAAAATTAAAAATGATTGATCTAAAGGTGTTGTTTGGATTAGAATTCATGATCCATCTATATTGTGTTTGGCGATGGCGTCAAGTCATAATCCATGCATCGATATCCATATTAGACTGACATGTGAAAGCAGTTTGTTTCTAGAAGATGTCCTTGTCCAGCGACCAGATCAAATTTCCACCAACTCATTCAGGCTAAATAATATGACTTGCACAAACGAAAGGCCCATTTTCAGCCGCCATTCAATGCATATATACATTAATATATACAATTATTCTTCCCTCTTTCGTAAAATACTTTTAATTCTCCAATAAGACGGCTTTCTTTTAACGGTTTCAATATAAAATAAAATTATTATGCGCGTTAAATTAAAAATATCCGAGAGAATGTCTTTTCTATGAACTGACTGAACATTTTCTTAACAAAACTAGAGAGGATGAAAGTACATAGATAGAAAATAGAAATTATAAATAATGAAAAAAATATCTATATAATAAAAATTGTATTCAAAGTTATTCCCTATGATATGTTGAAAATAACTAACTATATAACTAATAAGTTAGCGTGAATAGGATACTATAAATTATTTAGTAAATAAATTAAATGATAATCTAATTATTTTAGTGATAGAAAATGATGGAAAAATGTTTCAGTTATATTCAATGATAATATAGACTTTTATTAAAAATATCAATGATATACTATATAAAAAGCACAAAGTCTATTTTAAAACGGTCTATGTTCCCAATAAAATTACTAACATTATTAATTAAAATTTTATATTGAAATAAATTTTATTGTAATATAAAAAAAATTAATATAAAAAAGTAAACATTGTAATGTACTGCGCATTTTAGCAGAAAATAGGTTCATGTCATTGTATGGATGGGCCATACATATCCTGTACCTATTTTGACAATTAGTTATGAACTCCAGCTACGCATACTCTCTTGTCAATTCATAGCAGTTGAATCCATTTCTCTTTACCAATTTCATCTCTTTGTCTGTCCACACTTGTAGTCGTAGTTAGGTTTTGTTATTTTCAATTGAAAAATAGTTTATTTTCATTATATCTAATTGAACTTCACGTAATTGTAATTTATACTTTATTTTAATTTAATTCAGTTTAGTAAATTTTAACTAAAGGGAACAAAATCTTATTCTATTTCGGAAATAACTTACAGTTTTATTATCTTTAATATCACTTTTTTTAACTTTAACTGACAAATATTTCTTCATCATAAAATAAACGGATGAATATTTTCGGAACCGGAGATGTAGTAGTATCTCTGTATAAATAAAAGTGTAAAACAAACAAGAATAGTCTAATCGTCCGTACGTACATTAGTTTCAGTATCGCCCATTCCTCATTGCTTCTCCATGTCATCTTCTGTGAGTACTTTATTTCACTGGTACTCCCACCATCTCGTTAATAACGAAATAATTTAATTTTACATAATTTTTAATAGAAATGTATAATATGTAAGATTAAAAATGAATTTCAGATATAAAAGTATATGTAAGTCCAATAATATGTGGTTAAAAATAATTTGTATTATAAGATTATTTTCATAAATAAAATATTATTTTTAAACGTCTAAAAGAAAAAATTATTTCACTTCTCATTAGAAGGAGGGGTATTTATAATATCTCCTTGTCATTTATGTTTAGTAAGTTATGACATTTTTATTTTAACAAAACTTATTAATTTCAGTTTATTTTACGTCTATTTAGTTATATTTTATATTACAAATAAATTCGGTTCGGATTAAATTTATACAGTTTAATTCTACTTAGTTCATGTATATTAAATTCAGATTAATTATTTAGTTCAATTCAGCTCCATAAAGAATAGGATAATTAAACTATACAACTGCTGGACCAACTATCCATCATGTGATTATCTTTTATCAACAGCCAGCAATGTTAAAAATAGCCACTTTTTTGCTTGAATGGAAGAAGCCAAGTATATTCTCTGATTTATGCATATTCATACATGTCTGCAGGTTAGATTTGGATTTATTTGTATATGTATGTATGTATGTATGGAATATCTACCCAATCTTCATTCCACTTTAGTTAATTCATGTGCAGACAAATCATCATACTTTGTCAAAGATGGAAGCTTGTTTGTTATTGTTTGGTTGCTATTATGTTCATATAGTATTTATGCCAATAAGTCTGTTATACAGTTGTTTATTATTAATCTAATGACCAAAATTTGACTGTTGGGATGCTGACACTTTCGTGTAGATTGATTCCAAATATTAAAGTTGATCAAGCTCATTTTGTGTACTTGTAGTTGTTGTACAAGTAAGGGATATTGATCATCTTGGAGTTTGAAAAAAATGACATCTTTACCTCCTGCTGCTGCTGATGAGCTCGCAGCAGCGAGGTCGATACGGCAAGGTTCTAGTGGTGGTAGGAGTAGGCGGATCAGTTTGGGATCGTTGAGTACTCGGAGTTGGGCTTCGGCTAGTGTGAGGGAGGTTTTTACTGCACCGGGTCAGGATGCTTTTCAGACCAGTGGGAGAGAGTATGATGATCAAGCGGAGCTCGTGTGGGCTGCCATTGAGAGGCTACCGACGTATGATCGTGTCAGGAAAGGGATCCTCAAGCAAGTAAACGATGATGGAAAACTGGTTCAACAAGAGGTTGATTTTGCCAATCTTGGTATTCAAGAAAAGCAGCATCTCTTGGAAAATATACTCAAAGTTGTCGAAGAGGATAATGAGAGGTTCTTGCAAAGGTTAAGGGATAGAACTGACAGGTGAACAAAACTTTCGCCTTCTGGTTTGGTTTGGTTTTACTCTCAATGTAAATGATGATGATGATGGTGATGTTCAAGTTTCACTATATCTTTGTGTACCTACATTTTGCTTGTTTTTCTACTAGGGTTCAAATCGATATTCCAAAGGTAGAAGTTCGGTACGAAAATCTTTGTGTTGAAGGAGATATATATGCTGGATCTAGGGCACTTCCTACGCTGCTGAACGCAACCCTGAATGTGATAGAGGTAATTGTAATTTCTTCTGTTTTCCTTAGTCCATATTGATACTTGTTGAAGTGAAATAATCGTAGTTGTGTTTGTATACCAGTAATTAATTAAGACATGGTCTGATGGTGTTGATATTGTCTATCTGCGTATTCATACCCAATTCTGGAACTTCTTCGGTCTGCAGGGGATCTTTGAAAAAGTGAAGATTCTACCTTCAAAGAAAAAGGCTATCAAGATACTTCACAATGTTAGCGGTGTGGTAAAACCTTCAAGGTTTGATTTATTAACCTTATTACTCGTCTTATGAACATATATGTATAGCTGGGAGCGAGCATACAAGAGACATTCTATTGTTATACACTCGTATTCCTAGTTATGCAAATGCAAATCTAGTTTTGACTACATTTCTGCAGAGCATGACGGTGAGCTTGACATATGGAATTAACTTCAATGTTGAGAATGTTTGCTCTGTTGTTTTGTAGGATAACACTACTTCTTGGGCCTCCAGGGTCGGGAAAAACTATTTTGCTGAAAGCACTTGCGGGTGATTTGGATAAAGATCTTAGGGTGTGTGGATTTTGAACTTATTTTTGTACTTAAAATTTGTCCGGATAACTGAATGCTGATCAAATTACTTTCATTGTTAGACAAGTGGTAGGATCACTTACTGTGGTCATGAAATGTCAGAATTCATTCCCCAGCGGACTTGTGCTTATATCAGCCAGCACGATATTCACCACGGTGAAATGACGGTCAGAGAGACCTTGGATTTCTCAGGACGTTGCTATGGAGTCGGGACAAGATACGATCTCCTCACTGAACTGTCAAGGCGAGAAAAAGAAGCAGGAATTAAGCCTGATCCTGAGATTGATGCATTTATGAAAGCCACAGCTGTAGCAGGCCAAGAATCAAGTCTAAATACAGATTATGTTCTCAAGGTTTCTTTTCTTCTCAGTCCTTTAATAATAAGTCAGTGTACTAATTTTGCGAACCATAATGTAAGGACGACACTCATCCAATGCTTTATGATCACAGATTCTTGGCTTAGATATTTGTGCTGATATTTTGGTTGGTGATGAGATGAGAAGGGGAATCTCTGGTGGACAGAAGAAACGGCTCACGACTGGTATGCTAACATGGATATAACCTGTATATTCTCAGATAAAAAACTAGTCATACGGAAATTTTAGGCAGTCTCTCTGCATTTTGTTCCTGATAGCTGGTATACATTGCCCTATCATCTTTTAAATCATTGCGATCTGCTACTATGGATAGTTAATTGTTTTTTTGGTCACTGTAGGAGAAATGTTGGTTGGACCGGCAAAAGTTTTCTTTATGGACGAGATCTCAACTGGTCTCGATAGTTCAACCACATTTCAGATTGTCAAGTATATGAGGCAGATGGTTCACATCATGGATGTGACGATGATAGTATCGCTTCTCCAACCTGCACCAGAAACATTCGAGCTTTTCGATGATATCATTTTACTCTCAGAAGGACAAATCATCTATCAGGGCCCTCGGGAGAATATCCTCGAATTTTTCGAGAGTGTTGGATTCAAGTGTCCTGAAAGAAAAGGAGTAGCAGACTTTTTACAAGAGGTTACTTCATGGAAAGACCAACCACAATACTGGTTCAAGAAGGATGAACCTTATCGGTATATATCTGTGGCTGAGTTTGTAGAGCGATTTGGTTCTTTTCACATTGGACAGAAACTTTTCGATGAACTTTCAGTACCTTACGATAAAACCAAAGCCCATCCAGCAGCGTTGGTTACTGAAAAGTATGGAATATCCAATACTGAACTGTTCAAGGCATGCTTATCAAGGGAATGGCTGTTAATGAAAAGAAATTCATTCTTGTATATATTTAAGACATTCCAGATAACCATAATGTCGCTAATTGCTTTCACGGTTTTCTTTCGGACGGAAATGCCTTATGGGCAATTAGTTGATGGAGGAAAATTTTATGGCGCTCTCTTTTTCAGTCTGATAAATGTGATGTTCAATGGCACAGCAGAGCTTGCGTTGACTGTTATGAGGCTTCCGGTGTTCTTCAAGCAAAGGGATGCTTTGTTTTATCCGGCATGGGCATTTTCTTTACCAATCTGGCTTCTTAGAATCCCACTCTCTCTTATGGAGTCGTTGATATGGATCATCCTTACTTATTACACCATTGGATTTGCTCCTTCTCCAGATAGGTATGTACTTGTTCCAAAACAATTACTCAACTATCTCCAAGATTACAAAACATGACTATCAGTTTCTTGAAATTTCTAGGTTTTTCCGCCAACTGCTGGCATTCGTTGCTCTGCATCAGATGGCTCTATCACTATTCAGATTTATTGCTGGACTTGGAAGGACACAGGTCGTTGCAAACACTGCCGGGACCTTCACTTTGCTGTTAGTCTTTGTTCTTGGTGGTTTTATAATAGCCAGAGGTTAGTATTACGTCTTACTGTGATTGATTATTTCCTTGTGTGATTGTTTAACTCATAGGCTCTATTAATCAGTTAAGTGTCTAAATGTGATTGCTCAAACTTCAATATATAGGGGCTACTTAGCAGGTATGTTGTTTTTAGGGGGTAGTTTATGTAGTTTTCCCATAACCTTTGTATTAAGTGTAGCATGCTTTTTGGCAGCTGCGTAGCAGATAATTGTTGTTTCTCGATAAACTTCTTGTTTGTACTTTTGTATATGATACTGTAAAAGAATCACAAATACAAGTGCTGTATGTAAAGAATTAGTACACATCCATGATACTCATTGTGGATTTTGAAAATCTGTGTCACATTTTAGGTAGTTTTCCAATTGTATGAAGCTTCGTGTGACTGATGTTAGAGCTTGAAATTTTCTTTTGCATGTATTGCACAAAGGATTGACACTGCATATTATTTTATGCAACAGATGACATTCAGCCATGGATGATCTGGGGATATTACGTTTCTCCTATGATGTATGGTCAGAATGCCATAGCCATCAACGAATTTTTGGACGATAGATGGAGTGCTGTATGTTTCCAAGTTTCTTTGTATCATTAATTGAGCTAAGACAGATTCTGCTTCTGTCATGACTTGTTTATGCTTACATATTAAGTCGCACACTTGCTCTTTTGCTCAGCCAAATACTGACCCGAGGTTTAGCGAACCAACAGTTGGAAGGGTTCTTCTAAGATCAAGGGGCATGTTTACAGAGGAATACATGTACTGGATATGTGTGCTTGCCCTCTTCGCATTTTCCATTCTGTTCAACATCTTGTTCATTTTAGCTCTCACTTATCTGGACCGTAAGATCTGGCTTTCCTTATCCTTTTACTTGAGATGTCTGAAATTTTGTGCACTTTTGACAATTTATTCCAAACTAATGCAGCTTTTGGAGATTCAAAATCTGTTATTGTTGATGCAAATGCAAAGGGTAAAAAGGGCAAGAATCCTACAAAGAGTGATGGTCCGGCCAATTCTAATGTTGGAGGTTAGGTTCACTGCGATACTTATCATTTGATTATGTCCCAGTCTATTTGTTATATTTCCGATTGTTCCTATGACTTTTTTCTGAAGATCAATTAGATTTTTAAAGTGAATTGCATATATCTATATGAAGGACACGATCTCAAAATTCTTCCGTCTCTTTAGCTTTCCTCAGATCTAACTTTCTGATTCAAAAATGTCATTTTAGTAGCTAAGAAATTCAACTTGGGTATTCTTTAAGAAAGTTATGGTTAGTAATGCGAAAACATGAAACTTCAGGAACTGAATTGCCGTTGATGAAAAAAGGCGAAGGTAATTCTGGAGATGGTGCAAAGACGAAAGGAATGGTCCTTCCATTCACTCCTCTGTCCATTGCATTTGAGCATGTGAACTACTATGTGGATATGCCTGCGGTAAGTTGTTTCTATAAACATCTTTTTGTGAAAAAAAGTTATCTTTTTCTATAAACATCAAAATATTAATAGATTCATGATAGTAATACATGTATTGTCTTCTCTAGGAAATGAAAAAGCAAGGGATTGATGATACTCGTCTTCAGTTGTTAAGAAATGTTAGTGGATCTTTTAGGCCTGGTGTTCTAACAGCGTTAGTTGGTGTGAGTGGTGCTGGTAAGACCACGTTGATGGATGTTCTGGCTGGAAGGAAAACTGGCGGATATATAGAAGGAAATATAAGCATTTCTGGTTATCCAAAGAATCAATCTACATTTGCTCGTATCAGTGGTTATTGTGAACAGAATGACATACATTCTCCACATGTTACTGTTTATGAATCTATTGTATACTCTGCCTGGCTACGTCTTTCTCCCGATGTCGACAAGGAAACACGGAAGGTTTGTTTCTTTAATTCATATGTGTCTAGCATAATTATCAGGTCTCTTTTAGAATTTTCTTTCAAATTATTTTCTATGTCCCAAACTATATTTCTGATAGCACTACTCACAAGGGCTAAGTGTGCACATTTTGAAAATAAAGAAGCTTGACAGATGTTTGTAGAAAGCAGAAAGAAAAAACGTCGTCATTCTATCATGTGGTTGAACCGAAAATTATAACAAAATTGTAAGTCTGCATTACAGTTGATTATGTTGCCCCATCTTTTGTTTGCTTGACAGATGTTTGTTGAGGAAGTGATGGACTTGATTGAGTTGAATCCATTAAGAGATGCTTTAGTTGGGCTGCCTGGAGTGGATGGTTTGTCCACTGAACAGAGAAAGAGACTCACCATAGCCGTAGAATTAGTTGCGAATCCATCCATAATCTTCATGGATGAGCCCACATCTGGTCTTGATGCTAGAGCTGCTGCAATTGTGATGCGAACTGTGCGTAACACCGTTGATACAGGTCGAACAGTTGTCTGTACAATTCACCAGCCGAGCATAGATATATTTGAAGCTTTTGATGAGGTAGATATATTAACAAAATTCATTTTTTGTACTTGCCTTTAAAGTATTGTACAGTAGTTCTTAATTTGGTTTGTTGCTTTCTCTGTAGTTATTGTTGATGAAGAGAGGAGGACAAGTGATTTACGCAGGGCCTCTTGGTCATCATTCTCATCTGTTGGTTAAATACTTTCAAGTGAGTATTGACAATGTGACATCAAAAGTTGTAATCTGTTGTTTCTGTTTCAACTCAATATCTTCCTCTCTGCCAGGCTGTGCCCGGGGTTCCTGAGATCAAAGAAGGTGTCAACCCCGCGACCTGGATGCTGGATGTTACCACTCCTTCCGCTGAAGCCCAACTAGGCGTTGACTTTGCAGAGCTCTTTACAGCCTCTGATCTCTACCAGTAAGTAGAACATAACATAACAACTGAATATTACCAAATGTTGTTTGATGGGTTTCTAATGAGTCACTTCTGATCTTTCTCACAGGCGAAATCTAGAACAGATCAAACAACTCAGTTGTCCAGCCCCAGGGTCCCAGGATCTACATTTTCCAACTAAATACTCCCAGAATTTTGTTTCTCAGTGCAAAGCATGCTTCTGGAAACAACATTTGTCTTACTGGAGGAATCCGCAGTATAATGCCATCAGGTTCTTCCTGACGACTGTCATTGGAATAATATTTGGAGTCATATTCTGGAATAAAGGAGAGCAAGTGTAAGTCCGATAAAATCCCCATTAAATTTAATGCTTACTCTATATGTATGTCGGAAATATATTCAGTTCGTATATATATCCAAACATAATGTATGTATTATTACTTACTATAGGTCTAGACAACAAGACTTGATGAATCTGCTTGGAGCAATGTACGCAGCAGTTATGTTTCTTGGAGGAACAAATACTTCTGCTGTGCAGTCAGTTGTGGCAGTAGAAAGAACCGTTTTCTATCGTGAAAAGGCAGCTGGAATGTATTCAGCATTGCCTTATGCTTTCGCCCAGGTATTTGAGCTCAACACTTACCTTGTTTGTCTTGTCTGATAATTAACTTGATCACCCACTTAGCATCTGGTTAATTACTCGGTGGTGTGCTATTGCATCAGTACCTCTTAAGTAAACACATGTAGTGACTAAGTTGCTCCAAACAAGTGAACATATTGATATTGGTATACTAATATATTTGTTCTGTAACAATCCGCAGGTTGCAATAGAGATTTGTTATCTCGTTGTCCAGACTCTCTTATACAGTCTTCTGCTTTATTCTATGATTGGATTCACCTGGACCGCATCGGGATTCTTTTGGTTCTATTTCTATGTTTTCATGTGTTTTACGTACTTCACTGTCTATGGAATGATGCTTGTTGCGCTCACACCAAATTACATGATAGCTGCAATTGTCATGTCATTCTTCCTCAGCTTTTGGAACTTGTTCTCTGGTTTCCTTATCCCAAGAACGGTATGAAAATTTCTTAAACTTTTATGGATTTGTCTAATAGGAAAGCTTTGGTTTAGATTACATTATGGGATTTTGCACTAGGAATTCTAAGAGAAAAGCTCTTAGTACCTGTTTCTTGCAAATGATTTTGATCGTTGAAAGTGGTTTTTTCAACTGTTTTTAGCTTGGACTAATAGCAGAAATTGTTTGCAGACACTCAATTTCCTATTCTGCTGTCAAAAAAATAAAAAAATTTACAATCAGTTTTTGACAATCACTTGCAAACAATCATTTATTACATCTTCCGGGTCCTTATGATCTAGTGTTTACTGATGATTTGGTTTCAGCAAATTCCAATATGGTGGAGATGGTATTACTGGGCATCGCCAGTGGCATGGACTATATACGGCTTGGTGACATCTCAAGTGGGCAACAGGAATGACCAGGTTGAAGTGCCTGGCCTTGCTAATATAACGGTCAGGGAGTATCTTGATCAGTTCCTCGGGTTCAGATATGACTTCCTTGGAGCTGTTGCTGGAGCTCATGTTGCCTGGGCTATTCTTTTTGCTCTCGTTTTTGCTTATGGTATCAAGTACCTCAACTTCCAGAGGAGGTGAAACCAACCTTGTCACATTATGTACACACATTTTTGTGTAGGTTACTGTAAATTTATCGTGATTTTTGGAGAAAAAACAGATTCCTGTTTTTGGCGTTGGATCATACAACATAACTTTGTGCTGTAATACATTAATTTATTGTATAGGTTATATAATTGATACTTTGTAAAGAATGTGTGGGGATAAGAATATCAAAGAATTTATGTCTATGGGATTTATACATGTATTTGTGCTTGTAATTGAAAGGTATATTTATGGTAAAGTCTTGCCCGAGAATGCAGTCCGACTTATGCTTGATAAGCCAAAGATGATGGTCTGTGCAGGCAAACTTGGCACAATGCACTAGAAGCTTCCCGAATACATAACTAAAAGCTTCTCTTTTCAGCTGCCTGAACACTTAAGGTCATCCTCGACCGTATTGCAGCTTCTTGACATATCTCCTCAACTCTACAGCAGAGAAGAGACTTGACTGACCCTGCATAACCATATGAGTTTAAACTGCTCAGAGCTAGGGGAGGAGCTGTGGCATTTACTCTAACCGATAAGCAACTGAGAACTATTTAAAAGTGTTTTTAACCAGATTTATAATAGCAAATAGCCATCTCCACATCTCATTCCCTCTCTTCTCGGTGATATCTCAACTTCTCTGATAACTTCAAGCTACATTCATCCAGGAGCTATTAACCAATCTAATTCAGTGCTAAGAGGCCGAAAGTTGCAGTAGATAAACTCAAGCTTATTCCACTTTCCTCTCCCCGTCTGAGGATGCCAGAATAAGTCCTAAGGCTTCACCACACTGGTATTTGCCCGGGTCCCAGTCCAGGAAACATCTGAATCATTCAGGATGCTATGCAATCAGGGATAGAGGTATCTATCCCGACAGGTTTCAAAAGCTCCGGGATGATGCAGGATCCCGGTGAGATTGACAACAATAGATTTAGCCATATACAATTTCTTCAAATTCTCAAAAATAATGTGTGAAGTACATGAACAATAATTTGGCAGGAAACTACAGGTATATATGAACTATAAACTTGAGAGCAAAAAAGACATCAGACAAGTTCAGCAATTATGGTTGTAATAAGGATCTGAGGTAAAATAGCAACCATATAACAATAAGAGGATCTAAATACAGATAGCTTTCGTAGAGCATAACATGTGTAGTAATGAGCAACTCATTGCCCGAAAGTCCTACAACATAGTATGTCTCTAACAAACAAGAGCAACTCAACTTGCAAGTTTAAAAGCATCAATAAATAGACCATAAGTAAAACCCATCTTGAAGTTGTTCAAAAGGGCAAGAGAAAAGGTGACCTTGGGTCGGCTGTAGTAAAACCTGGTTACGTACTCAGTGATGAGAACACACAATACTGCTGCAATGACATCATTTACACCCAGAGCTCCGAAAGAAAGAGAGATTGTTTGTGCGACGTAGAAGCCACCCAAGAGAGATATACCCCCAAAAAGTGCCCTTCTGGAAGGGCTCTTGAAGTAATTACGAGATAGTTGAGGTACAATCCTTATTATGTCCACCAATCTTCGAGGACCTTCACTATCTTGAACAGCTCGAACTCTGAAACTCCTGGTAGGGAATCGAAAAGCACAATCCCCCAGATTACTAGGATAAGTGCTGCCTCTTCTAGTAATTATGGTGGACTTGAGAAGGTCAACACATGTAAAATCAATAACAGTCACCATTTGGTTCGTGCCTTGTAGTAACTAAAAAATTGAACGTGAACTCATTAGCTGAATAAATCATAACATATGAATGCAAACTGCAAACACACAATGCTGTTACAAGTATGATTCCATCACAGTAGTCAATGAACAAGCTACGACAAGAAACTGCTAAAATCCAATATGAATGCTCTAGTCTCCAAACTCGATTTGCTTTAGCAGTAATGCTATGTAATGAGTAACTATGAAAATGAAGGTGAACTCATTAGTGGAACAAAGCAAAACATACGAATGCAAACTGTATACACGTAATGCTGCTCCAAATATTCCAGTTACAAGTACAATTCCATTACAGTATTAAATGATCGAGCTAGGACAGGAAACCACTAAAATCCAGTATGAATGCTTAGTCTCGATATATTTGATATATCTCCACACTCGATTTACTCTAGCATTAGTGCTATTAAATGAGTCAGACAGACAGTACATGCTAATATATTATGTGTCCAAAAGAACAACAGCGCTATTATATCAGCTGAGTATCGCATGACTCAACTCCACTCAACTCGAAAGCTTAGGCTCAACTATGGTCATGAAATGAATAGCGAAAATAATACTAGTTCAACATATAAAATAAGTGGGACAAAAATTCACATAAGATAACTAATCATATGAAGTACTCCCTCCTCCTATAACAAATGACATGAATTCCATTCATATATGTCCTAATACAAATGTCATGTTTCATTTTCTGGCAACATTTACAATCATTTATTCCCAGTATCATTTAAACTGCACATTAATCTGTGTGTGGTTGTTTAACGCTACGCGCACTAAACTAAACCCCTCGAATCGACGAACAGCCCAGTTGGAGCTTTATCCATCCAGCAGTAGTGTAATGTAAAGTAATGGCATAAAAAAAGTGAAGTGAAATTGGAAAATAGGGAAACAAAAAGTTGCGAGGGTAACAAAACACAAATTGGGCAAACTGATAAGAAGTAGTAGCAATTTGTAAAATTGATCAGTGTGAGTGAGTAATCCAAAACACAACACGAGCAGTTAATTAAATGGTAGGAGCAGAGTAGTTGAAGAATGCAATGAGAAAGAAATAGCTAAAATCGAATATGGGGTAGCCGTACCTTGGAGGAGGAGGAAGAAGAAGAAGAGAATTGTTACGATGTTCACGGTTGAAACTCCATTAGTGCTGCTGGACTTGATTGTAGATCACAATTCAATTCACAGCTACCCATTTCACAAAATCACTCAGGGCCTGATTGGTGTGATGTGTTTGTGTATTTTTGGCATCTACTGATGACGTTTGGTATTTGGTTTAATGTATTTCGGCAGCATTACGTTTCTCCAAACTCGTAAAAGTCCGTATGTTTCCCAAGAAATGTATTGGCGAATGCGCTTCTCTATCACATTCCAACACATCTCAATTCTCATGTATTTGAAAATTACGATTCAGAACGCATAATCGGAGAGAACGGAAAAGCCAAAATGCCACCGAACAATAAACCCTTTTAGATACATATAGATGGAAAATGAAATATATTTTCTTCAGCTTCTTCTCCAAGCTCACTGTCTGAAAATGAGAGACTCAACAAGTTGAGTTCGATTTCTTCAATCTTCATGTGTCTCTCGATATGGACTACTAATGTCGTGATTTTAATTGACGAAGCTTCATTTTGCAGGTGGTCGACTTTGTTGTTCAGCGGAATTTTGGTGTGTTAGTGCATTAAAGAAGGATCTTTAGCTCGATTGAAGGTAAACATCCTCCTTTTCCAGATTTGTAACAGCGAAATCCGTTGTATACCCGATTTTTTGGAAAGAATCTTCAATAAATGCTTGTTGTGTACTATTTAATGTGGCGAATTGAATGCAAGATTTGGTATTTAATGTGTCCGTTTTTGTTTTGGCTCATTTCATTTGAATTATGCTTCTTTGTTTCATACTTTTGTTGTTGTTTTGGGGTATGAATATAGTGTACAACGGGCAGAGTCTTTGATGATTGTAAAAAATGGTTTGGTGATCTTGATTAGATTTATTTACTGTTTTTTGTGGAATGTTTTATTATGGAAATAGTCATGTTGTCAAGCACACAAAGACAACAACTCATTCGGCTCATATTGGTGATGTCAATGGGCATGATGTTAGCCATGACTTGGTACTACATTAGGTGTGCTAGGCCAAGGCTGCCACGCAAACGTAAGAGAACACCTCCGGTTAGCTATCCCCTTATACCGAAAATCAAAAGGGCCAAAGCTTATATGTGTAGGGTTACTCTGATAAGTGATAGAGTTTGTAAAGACAATTTCAAAATGAGAATGGAACCTTTCAAGCATTTGGGTGCCTTACTTAAGCTTCAAGGAGGATTGAAATGAAGCTTATATGTTTAGTTAGAGGAGAAAGTAGCCATCTTCCTTAAAATATTGGGGCATCACACTAAACAAAGGATAGCACAACTGATTTCAATAGGAGTTTACATATTGTTAGTCTTTATTTCAATGAAGTGCTATAAGCTGTTTTGAGTATTTATGATATTTTGCTTGCAAAGTGGGTGCCCATACCACAAACTTGTGAGGAGGAACCTTGGTGCCACTTTAAGGTAAGAGATAAATGTAGTTACCTAGTGTAATCCAATCAACTTGGGTTTCGGTTCAACTAGTGTAATAGCAAAGACTTCAATACAAATCAGTTGTAAACTTGTAACGGAGATTTCAATTACCTAGTGTAATCAAATCAACTAGGGTTTCGGTTCATTGTTGTACAAGTATATCAAAATATAAAATAAAACAAACAACTAGGTCGATCATATACTTCTCATAATTAGTCGAACATTTATGAATCGTGAATTTTGCTCCAAAAAAATTGTGTGATTTTTGGCTCCATTAACATCCATTGGCGCCAAAATAGATGTCCACATCACTTGTTTTGGTGGGAAAATAGTCTAGGGTTTCTCTACTTCCCCAATTTAATCCCCAAAGATTCATTATGCCCACGAAAAAATCCCAACTCCTTCTCTGATCTCCCACTCAATAATGAATCAACGGCGGAATCAAATCCATGGTTGTGGAGCAGGTCTGCACCAATTCACGTCCAACACCGATCCCAATCCTTACCACCGATTTGTCAAGTGCATCAATTACCAGGTCTGTTCATCTCAATTCTGCTACATCTTACTCCTTCTCATCTCTCTGCTTTTTTTTATCACTGATACATAGAATCTAACCTCAGCGTACTGGAGGGTGTGATTTCTGGCAGTGGATTGATGAGGCCTTGCGAGAGGTATTGTACGATCATGGTGAGTTTGAGAAATGAAAACAGAAGGATAAAGTCTCAATTTGAAGAAACAACAATTCAACTGTGTAATCTTTAGAGAGATATTACTCTCCAATCAGTGGCTAATTCAGTCTCTCGTCTGGAAGAAAATCCTGAAGAAAGCGATGGCCTATCAATTCAGCATGATCCGCCTCACATTTGGGAAGTCAGTCACTTGAACGTAACAGGAGAAACCCCTGTAATTAAGTTTCTCTCGCAACCCAAAAATAACATATAAATCATGCGCCATCTTTGCTGTAGGATTCATGTTTCTCCAGTTGGTTCTCCTATGTTTGATGTTTAAGTTCGTTGCGATTTGATCTTCATGTTTTAATGTAACTTCGGCTCATATCGCATAGGTTATCCGTCTATTAATGTTTTAGTTAAGGATCTCGGTAGTAATCATGTAGTAGTTGGAGTGATTTATCATTGCAATTTCGATGTAACTAATTCCTAATCCGGTGTCAGACATTGGTTTCATTGTTAAGGATCTCGTAATTATTTGAATTAGTGTCGTAATATTGTTAAGGTTCTCGTAAGTATTCGTAAACCCAATACGTAATGCAATATCAAATGACTTGAACCAAAAACTATATGCAATTCAAGTGATAAATGTCACTTTATCTCCAAAAATATAGACCCTACCAAGGAAATAGCATATATACCAATCACTAAATGTGTCCAGTAAGTGTATTTCAGACATGATAATCGCGTAAGAATACAACAAACGAATCACCCACTGCAAACATGAGTTCTGAGTCAAAGTACACCTACATACGCGTTTTGTGTTCCGGGCTTCTATTCCGCTGTTTGACTGAGACCAAACGCATAATGAAACCAAGCAGGCCCTGAGGCACAAATTGGTTTCTTTGCATTTGCAAACACGTTGCAAAAATGAGCCCGTCCAAATATTTTTACTGTTAGAATGCATTTTTATGATTTTTTACAGTGATTGGTACGAAAAAATCTTTATTGCAAACTGTATTTGAGAACCACAGTGTTGATTGGTAAAAACTATAAAATTTGAAATTTGTGTTTGCTGTGTGGTCCATGTAGGTGTAAAAATTCTAATTTACCCTTACTTTTTGTATTTTGAAATGTTGATTGGTAACTTTTATTAGAAAATGTAAATTGTAGTTGTATTTAACAGATTTGTAAACTTATTAAATTAGTTCTATAATATAAAATTCTTTCGGATAATAGAAACTTTCTAATAAGCCGGATTACAACATAAACGAGGAGAGTTTGAATAAGATTAGATTAGATTTAAATTGATGTTCGAGATGGATACAACAAAATGACATTGGAATGCGACGAAGCTGCAACAATAGCAAAATACAACAAAAAATACCATGTCTAACGAAATCCTAACATATATCCGATACAGTTCTTCTAGCGCCAGTGGCACACATTTATAATCTTATTCCTACGAACATGGTGAACATTAATCTTCGTTGAGATGGAATGGTAATTTGTGAATTTTTGATAAATCTAGTAGTAGTTTGAGATTTGTTGGGCATATCTTGTTAAATTTAAAATACAAAGGGTGTTAAGTAATTTATTCTTCTGATATGTTTTATTATATTGTGACGTCGCACTATATAATTATGCGATAGTGCAACACTCCATCGCATTAATAATTATTCAACAAAGGATATTGAATTAAAATTTAATCTAATGATTTAAAAAATGTGTACTATTTTTAGTACAATGCGATGATATTGTTTTTAGTCATGTCCTGATAAATTTTAAGGTTATAAAATTGTAATTGTGATAAATTTTAAGGTTATAAAATTGTAATTGTGATAAATTTTAAGGTTATAAAATTGTAATTGTGATAGTAATATGTCTGAACTCTAGATTATCAGGATATACAGAAGTTGTGAATATAATTCACGAAAAACACATACTGTACTAATCATATAAGAATGATGAAAATGCCTCAAGCCTGACCAATCCGTCCAAGCATTTTTTAAATGTGAATTATTTGTCCGGACTAAGTGTTATAAATCATTTTTGCAAGTGTGTAATTAGCGTTTGAATTTCAACAAAATTGTAATCATGAAATGGCACGATAATTGAATACATTTGCCTCATATGCATACACCTGTTGAAAATTTTCTGAGAATGTAAACCTACATCTTAATAAGATTGTACGGATTGGAGAAGTTATGTTAAATGGCACCAAAACCCCATAATGTTAATTTTGTACCCTTCACCAGGTGATAATTACAATTTTGCTACAAAAATCAGGTGAATTATTTACGATTAAAATCGGCCCAATTGTTGGACACATCTAGAGAAGGTCCAATTACTAGATAAACTATA
>JAYMSP010000709.1:0-43236 GCA_036897095.1 Plantago elongata | reverse complement strand
ATTAGTGCACTATTAAACTATTATTTATCAACAAGTATTCCCCAAGCAATAATATTTCTATTGAACCCATGAAGGAAGAGGGTCTGTCACCTATATTATCTATAATAATAGTGTCAATCAAGTAATTATTATCTTTATCCTTTATTAAAAAGAGAGCATTTAACTATACCATTAGAGGAGAGGAGTATAAATCTTTACTTACTATTACTAAAATTTAATGCTTAAGGTATTTCTTTATATGATATTAAAGAAGGAAGACTCAACTATTAAGGAATATAACTTAGAGAAGGATAATAAGTATGTTAGCTCTTATTTACAAATTATATTTATAAAGAAAGGGACAGCTTCTCCTACTCTTCTAGTAATGAAACTCCTCTCGCATAAGAAGACACTCTCTAGGGTATTATTTATTCTATAATTAAGGCTTTCATATAATTAATACAATATAGCTTAGGGTTACGCGCCTTCTTGTAAAAAGGCGAGGTGTTAACTAATCTATATAACACTTAAGTTAATGTAGGGTAACTCAATAATAACTTTTAGATTTTAATAAATGTATACAGGACTCTTCAAGTAAAGTGGCATACCACCATAGAGAAAGAAAGTATAGGCTTTAAATAAAAGGAAAGTCTCTTAATACTACAAGGCACAGATAAGTAAGCTTCCCTAGTCTTTATTAAAAGTATGTTTATATACTTTCCTATTATATCCTAGAGGAGTAACTAAACTTGTTAGTGAAGAGAGCTCTGTTCCTTCCTAAATTATGCTTTATTAGACAGACTCCTAGCTGGTAGTACTTAAATTCTTATTCTTGTAATTATACTCCTACATCTTTAGTAATTAATTGTAGTAAGAAGAAAGAGGGTGCTTTGTTATAATCCTTCCTTTACATTTAAAATTTTAATATAGATGATTAGATACAACACCTCGTTTATTTTATACTATATAAGATAAGTGTTAATACTCTATAACTAGAAAGTACTTAGTAAGAAGAGAGTTACTTATACAAAAGAGAATTTATATATATAAAGAATAATAAAGACTTAACTTACCCTAAGTAAGCGTGTACTACTTAATTACCACTAAATTAATTGCTAAAGACTAAAGAGGGTGACCTATGTTATGCTTACTAAATATTATACTGAAAGAGACACTTAACTAATATAGCCTATAATTATTGATTAAAGAATAAGGCTAGAGTACTTCATGCCCCTCTATTTTATAACATGTCTACGTTAGAAAGAGCTACCTCTATTATATTTTTATATTTTACCTTGCAATGATTTAGTAAGAATTTAATATAACTAAGTAAGTCTCTTCTCTTAATTATACTTTACCCAAGGGTATGCTATGTGTACTAGACTATACAAATCCTATACTTACTAGATAATATTTATGCAGAAGAGAGCAGTGCTTAATTTACCTCCTGAGTTTTATACGATTATAGAATGCTCCTATAAGTTGTAGAGAAATGTCCTTACCCATCCTACTTTAGAAGATACAGGATTCACTGCAACAAATTATTGTAGTTTTATTAGAGCTTTCTTTATGCCCGTAGTAATAAGAAGTTTTTATCTTTGCCCTTAATTACGCTTAAATATAAAAAAAGTTAGAGTTTATTACTAAAGCATGTACTTGTGTGTAGAAGTAGTTCTAAAATTTGCCTTATACTTTCCTGACAGAGTAAAGAAAGAAGGATAAGTACACTCTTCTTATAGTAGTCTCTCCTATAGGATATAAGTATTCTCTCTATTTTCTCTAGTTACAAAAGGATTTTTTTTTACTCTTTATAAATGAAGGGTATAGCAAGGATATTTATTATAGATATAGTTAAATAACTTAATTAAGTAATAATTATACGTAGATATAAAACTGTTTGATCTCCTTATTAAAATATAGTATGTTATAGGAAAGACTCTAGTTACCCTTCGAGTACCTATTTTTATTATATCTTAAAGCAATTATTTATATGATAAGTAATAATTAATTCAAACCTTAAAATTTATAATAAGGTGCCAAGTGTGCAGGCATACAAGACTTCTCTAGCAAAAAATTCTAATTAGAAAAAGCGTAAGGATCCTCTCTACCTTAAGTATAAATATATTTATAAGAGTGAGTACACTTAATACCTATGTAAGTATAGTAGATTAGATAACTCCAAGTTCGGTAAAAAGGGATTATAGGATTCTTCTCTCGAAGACACTTATGCTTTTTGCTGCAAAAACGACCTTAATATAAATATAATAGAAATGTGTAAGGTTTTTTGGTTATAATCACTAAATAATAAGTGAAAACTTCATAATAAATGTCGATAAAGTATAAAAGGTAATACAAGGCTCGGCTAAGACGCTTCCTTTCCTCTTTTTCACGAGCTAATGTCGGATTATGTACGAAGAATAGATAATCACATAACGTAAAAAATATGCCATATTACTAACAAAGAATAGATCACAAGAAAGAATGTCGAAATAGAGGTGGTAAAAAAGATCGTGTGCTTTTCCTGGTAATCCAGAGTATATTTTTCTAGGACTCTTCCTAAAAACCTTAAATCTGCTTTAAATTGATAATAAATATAAATAGAGCTATTGTAGGGTCTATTTTATTGCTTTCTGTGTACGTCAGTCTATAGGACACTCACTCCTATAAGTGTTAGAGGTTCCGATACAAGGTTATTGTAAGTAAGTTGGAGACATGGTTTAGTTTATAAGTGTAAGAACTGCTACTGGTAGGAGCGTAAAGTGGTGTAGAGAGACTTGTTACGTGGTATAAGTTATACTATAGTCAGATCAGTTAAGGCATCTTTTGGTAAACTATATTGCTGATAATAATAATAATAGTAGTCATGGTAAAAATGTTTTTGTCCTAATTCTAATAAAATCTCTTTCCAAAACGATCCAAATGAACTAGAATTGACATATGCACCACCAAGGCGATTGGTTCCAAGGTATTTATTTCTTCCAGGCTCAACTCAAAGAACTCCTCTAAATTTGTTAGGTCTACTTATTTATTATTTTATTATAATGAAATCTTAAAATGTATATTATATATATATAGTCTCTGATATAAATAAAACAACAAGTGGATTCTTAGAAGTATACTTCTGTCTGGATAGCTAGATGTAGGTGGTATGTGGAAGCGTTTTTGGGCTGGGAAGATTGGTAGTACAGAACTGAAAAAGGCCTATTATGTGAAGCAGCGCCAGTTATAGACAAAAGCGGTGGTGATCTCAATTAACGCACATCTTCAACATTTATTTCTCTAAGCTAAGAGCAAAGAATCGGTGTTTATAAATAAAATAAGGTCTAATCTAACTTTTATCATTTCTTTTTTCTATTATGTATATTTCGTGTTACAATTCGGCAAAGGTAATTGTTCTTTCGGGCTGATCTTTGAATTCTTTCATCATCGTTATTATTAGGATATAGATAGAAGGAGGGTTAATATGTGGATTTTTCTTTGACTCAAAAGTTCTTACCTTGCTTCTAATAATTTTTATAAATATAGAACAGTTATAGTTAATGGTAGATAAGTCAACAGGGAAAATATGGAGGGTTCTAGATAAAAAGTTATCGGTTACGTTTTGTCAAATTATAATAAATGAAGGATAATATACAAGTAATCGCGTAAAAAACATCTTTTAATAACTAGGATGTTACTCACAAAGAGTAGTCACAATAATGTCAAGATAAAAAAAGAAAATGTATAAACTTTTACGCTTTCTAAACGGTCAAGAAGTATAGACAGGATAATCCTTTTATAGGCATAAGAATCTTACTTTATAGTAGGACTTCTAAAGCATGTTTATCTTTCTATTCTTTCTTGCTAATTACTTGTACAACAACGGGGTACTTTTACTTTCATATTTTTCAACTCTTACAGGAACTTTAGAATGTTTATAAAAAGTACATAGTAGTCATCTAAGCTATATTAAGTCTTGCTTAAAGAAAACTCTCTTTTCTATAGTAATAGTGTATACAAGCTAACTTCTAAGGCATTAAAGCATGGTGTTGTGTTTTATAGGCAGGAAGGACCCTAGATATGTTTTTTATTCTCTTGTAAAAACTTGCTAACTAAACTTTTTACTACGAAAGCACGAGATTCTTCCGATATAGCTTATAAAGTTCAATGCATAATCAATTTTTATAAGAAAATATATGATTATTTTATTTAATAATAAACTTTTGCCTTAATTACCTTTGACACGGTTGATCCCACATTATTACATTTACTTGTGTGTTTTTTTATATAAAAATATATATTTTTCGGGTTCGTTTTTAAAAAGATGAATATTATGTAAATCTGAATAAAAAAGGAGAACATATACTATAAGTGTTTATATTTTTATATACTTCTTTATTCCATACACATAGTATGGGTGAGTGATATCTGTTTTTCTGAAATGTATTAAAGAAACCCACATGAAATGACTAACCTAATAAAATCAATAGAATTTTTGTATGCTAGTCATTTCATTACTACTACCTATAAGTTATTCTTACGTTCTAGATAAAATAAGCATAGAAATTATGGATGGAAAGGTAGTGCATAAATAAAATAAAAATATAAAAGGATATACTACTAAGACTTTTATGCCGGGTTTAGACATTTTTCTAGGTATCTTATTTAGACTTGTCTTTGTAATATATATATATATAATTTATAATACATATTCATATAGGCAAGCATAGTGTGTGTAGAAATATGATAGGTGTACGCGAGTCCTTAGTATTGCATGACTATTTCTATTTAGCAAGCTCTCAACTATTGTTGTAAATGGAATGAACCCAAAGAATGCTATTATTCTATAGTAGATCCTTTCAAATCACAAGAAGTAAAGAAATTCCTCAAGGTTAATGCATAACATAGATAGGCTTTTCTTAAGGAAATTCGGAAGCAAAGGAAGGAATTCATAGATCCTGTTAGGAGGTATACCTTATAAATTTAGGTGTACAAAAAGAGAAGAATTCAAAAGTGCCTTGCTATTCTTATCTATAATATAATCACATGCTTGGAAAAACTGTATATATATAATATTATCATTATCCTCTTACTTAAAATTTATCTGTTTTATTACTACGCAGTTCTATAGAATTACACTCTTCGTTGGAAAAGATAGTATTTTGTTTTGTCCCTACATGAAGTATCTAGTAAAGTATATACGTACAAGACTGGATAATATTTTATTTATTAATAAAATTATAGTTACTACGTCTAGGTATAAGTATATATAATATAAGATAATAATAGAATAATGAAGAATTTTTTGTACACAACACAAGTTACAGCTACTTAATAAATAATTATTAAGTTAATATATATATATTATAAGAATATTACATACATATATATAAATTATTTTGCATACTTAATTAAGTTCGATAGAAAAGAAAACAACCCTCAAATTAAATTACCCCCTTTTTTAAGTCCTTTCCTAAATTTCTAATTATTTTAGAATTCACTCTTCTTTTTTTATGTTAATTGATATTTAAGACACTAAAGACAAAGGGCATACGACGAATTCTACGTGCAAGTACCATATTCAATATAAAGATTTAATAGAAAAGTTGGTGGGTAAACTTATACCAGAAGCATATGGTATATTTACACAGTAGATCAATCAAGCTCTGTAATACAAATTATAAAATATGAGCACGTGTACACGTTTTCAGATTCTAATAAAAAGAAAAAAAGGAAGGTAAGATTTCCTAATTATATGCCTATGTATAGTTGTTACTGCCAATGCTAAGAAGAGCTCCCTTTTTACTAGGTAACCCCATGAGTTGCTCGCTAATTCTATATACATAAAAGAGGAGACCAAAATACTAAAGGATTCTATCTCATAAGAGCTTATACTAAAAATGAAAGAATAAAGTGCTACTTTGTGTTCTACCCTACCTGTTTGGTAAATTGGATCATTTTTTAATAATTAAATTTAAAAACCCTTTTTTATATACTTGTAACATACATAAATGTCAACTATATAGTAATTTCTTTCTAATCAAGATCTTCTCTTTGCGACAAGTACTTTCTATTTTTTAAGCAGCCTCTTTATTTTCTAACAACACCCGCCTGCGAACGTATATTTACTTCTTTTCCTTGCATTATTAATAATATACTTACTAAACTAACTACTAAGAATTTACTTTGTACAACTTAAAAAAGGGATAGATGCTTCTTCAAAATCCCTAGGGGGCAATATATATATACTCCTACAGCCTCCTCCGAATTTCCGATAATATGTACTTAAATGAGGTACTTTTACTTCTTTCTAAACTAAGTAATGACTTCCACTTTATGTATTTTTTGTTTTCGCGACGAGGTCTAGTGATTGATAAAGGATTTCTAAAGAGAGGCCCTTTTAGTTAAAGAGATTATGAGCACCAAAACAACACAAACTTAAGTTAGATGCTTAGAATATCAATAGGGGCAATATAATAAATATAGGTGATCACTTATTTCATACATATACTCTAAATTTAGTAGAAGAAAATTAGATTTCTGCTTTTAGAAACTATGTTAACATAAAAGATTGCTTGCTCATAGTGTTTTGTATTTGTTTAAGTTTACATATGTTACTAGGTTGTGTACTAGGATATCTGGGTTGTTGTATACCAACGTATTCTTGGTTATCTAATAATAAATGGAACAACTATGAAGGAATCTCATAGATTAACTTGAAATAGAATTTGTAGAAATCAAAACATGTCACTCGCTTGTCTTATTTTAATTTGTTTGTTACCTTGCTATATAAATTTAGAGAACATCCTTATGAAAGCTTATTTATATGATATGTCATCAATAGAATACTTAACGAACTACGCTTAATCATGATCTTTCTTTTTTCCCTATGAAGGGTGTATATAAGTAAATGAGTTACTTTGTGGACTTCAACGGGACAAGTTCACGTAAGTGATAAGGGAAATATTTCCTTATTTTATTAGATTAGTGTGAAATAGTAAAAAGACAGCTGCGTGCAAGTACAATACTAGAAGAAGCCATTACTGACTAGGAACTTTCATAAAGTTTATATACTATATTTAGTTATAGAAAAGGATAGATGGTGTAGCCTTGTCATAGTGAATAGTTAAGAAATAGTTAGAAAGTCACGAAGAAGGTATACATTTATTAACTATATTTTAGTTAAGGAAAAACACGTTCAAAAACAAAATGAGGCTATTTGCATGAGTCAATTATGCTAATGTAACGTTTATAGCGTACTATTAGAATAGTATCTGGATATTTTTTTTTCATACTCTTTGTTATTGGAGAACTTAAAATAAAAAACTATACTTGCTTGGTAATTTTGCTCAGAGCCTTTATAATACTTTAGGGAGAGGACTTTATTTAGAGTACTTTGCGACTTAGGGTTAGACACAAACAATACTTGACGTCGCGAATTAGAAGAGACTCATTACGGAATCTAACGGGATATATAAATAGTGATTTATCTAAAACAAAAAGCCTCGTAAAATAAAGGGGAAGTTAAAAGCCAGCTTGATACAATGCATTATTAGTTCCATATAACATATAGTTAACTTGTCCTTGTTTCTCATATTTATGAGTTCTCTTTCTTATATATAATAGGATTACTTTCTTCTACCAGAAAAAATTCATATACCTCAAACAAAGTCTTTCTATATTGTTTTAAGTACTCATAGCTAGATTGGAGTTAACTCCTGTATTATCATAAAAATTTTATACTTATATTAATGAAGACACTAAGTGGACTTACAAGAACTTCTCTATTATTATAGAAAATAAAGGAATCATGGCCTCTATATAGAACACGAATAACTTATTCATTAAATCTTTTGCTACCTTAATTGTGACTTTCTCTCTTATCTCATATAGACGTTTGTTTATAAAAAAATTATTAGATAAGATAATAAGTGCGAACTAGCCTGTGTTAGATTAAATGAAATACCTTATGCTTATGGGTGTTAAATTAATTATAATAAAATAAAAAATATATATATAAAGCTACCTCCGTATCTTAAGACAAAGGCGAATTCTTGTAACTCTAATTTTATTTAATTCTTGCCTTAGATCCTAAAACAAATCCGAAGTTAGTATGAGAATCTATAAAGCACACACTTCTTGCTACTAGTTTTATTTTTTGTCCTAAATTTGTATGAGCTTGTACTACGCTTTTTCTATTTCATTTATCGTACTAAACTAAAAAAATGAGTCCTTGCAATACCCTAATGTATAATATATTTAAAGAAACATATATTTCCGAGCATTTATTTTTTCTGTACAAAGACAAAGAGTTAGTACATGCAAATTGGTTTCTTATACTAGAATGAATAATAAGTATAAGAAGCACCCCTAAATTATGTTATCTATAATATAATGGGGTAGTGTTTATTACTTAGCTATCTCAAAAATTTCTTAGGATAAGTTAATGATAACTATACTATAGTATAAAGATTTAGTACGTTTTTTACTCCTCTACAATATACACAGTGAAGACTTGTTCTTACTTGATTATGTATGACTTTTCTCTACAAATGAATAACCCCGACGAACTTCTTTATAGTATTTCTTTAGCAAGATTACTCACGATTAAGTAATTATCCAACTACAAAGTTTATTGATTTACTCGATGAAGTAAGGGTATATCTTTCCATCCACGAAGCATTGAACGTTCACAAATAATTTAATGAGTAAACCACTGACTAAGATAAAGCTTTTAAGGAATAAGGAATACTTTAAGATAGAGAGAAGGCATAGGTTCTTTAGTGCATGTAACAAAAGTAAGATTTATAAAAGTAAAAAAAGGAATTTTTAAGTAAATGATATGAAAGACTAAAATAGCGGTTACCTTAAATTGTTAATAGAACAAGAAGAAGAGTAGTCATAAAGGCTAATTTTTATTTTAGGTAGTACTTCTTATTTTTATCCAGTATACCCTACTAAGTATTTTGATGTTATAATATCTAACTTTTTCCCTACTTCTATATACCTTTTTTTTACTTACATGCTTTGTATATCCCTATTTAAATTCCTTTCTCTGTTTCAGGAGATATCTTGATGTTGACGACACAATTATAATATTGTACACAGTGAGGTGTCTAAGAAAGATTACTTGTAGTAACGATTATAGTGACGTAAAGTAGAATTCTATTGTATAGTCACTATTATTAAGTAAGAACAACTAACACAAAAGCTTAAAAGAGACAATGTAGTAAATCTATACGTGTGGTATAAGCATTTAGTCCTATTCCGTGGGGTTAAAACGAGATATATTATACTGGAGAGACATAGTCATGCGTGCTTTTTTCAAAAATCATTAGAAACTCGGCCAGTCCATAAAACTCGAAGCTTAAAATGGTATTTGGTTTTAGAGAAGACAACTTTTTAGTAATTTAAGCTAAGACTTAAGTGCTAGAGTTTTTCATTCCATATCTATGTATTCCTTTATTCTATAAGTTATACTAAATATAAGCTATATTATGCAAACTTAAGTATGCCTTTTACGTTTTAGCTTTATTTAATACATGTACTATGATAGAACTAGAGTTTAGAAAGAAACCTTACTTACTAATAATTAATTACAGAGACGAATCTTTCAGGGATACTTATGAAATAATATTAATATACTTTTAATTAGAAAAGAAACCTACTCCTACCTATTCTATTAAACATTCTACCTAAGTTTGTGTAGTAAAGAGAAAAAAACATGTCTTTAAGGAATAGGGTTAGACCTATGTTGAAATAATTAAATTTAATTATGGATAGACCACTTTTCTCTATTCTTGCTGTTTGATCTAGAAGTAATTTTGGCTATATTATTTATGGATTTTAAAAGCTAATATAACGAATACATTTAATTATAACTTATATGCTTTGACCTTGTTGTTGTGGAGCACCCTTTATATATAATAAAATATATAATAAATGCCTTAAAAGACTTAAACTTATATTTTTCCAAGTATAGAATTTCAAGTAACCCCTATTAAATATGTGTACAATGCTTACATACAACAAAAAATCTCTCCTATAGTACATGTCCCAAATACTTGCCTCTATAGCTCTAATTTGTTTCTTTATTTCTTCCCAATTACAATGACTTATTAGTTATAATAAATCATACCACCAATATCTTTTTATTATAGGAGTGTTCTCAATTATAATAAATAATTTTTGGCAGTGTTGCCTAGAAATAACTCTACTTACATCAAACATTTAGTGCTAATCTCTTACATTTATTATTTAGATTATATTTCTTACTATAGAATTGTACTTCATTTATAAATCTATAAATAAAGGCATTGTTTTATCTATCTTTGTTTGTGAGAAGAAAGGTATCCATATTTAAGGCTTTACTAGATATATAGAAAGAAGTATAGGAATATTCTTTTCTAGAGTAAACTTAAATGAAATAATAAGTGTCCAGTATGTAGTCAATTACATTTTGTTGGTATTAAACACACAAGTTTATCTAGGATTGCAAGAACTAAATAACCTTAAATGCATGTTTTGATAACGCTCCAAATATCTAGATAGAGGTTTACTTAATTCTCTTTATACTCCTTTATTATATTATATATTAACAAGGAACAACAATTATACGATCTATACATTTTTCTCTTTTTGTCTCTTCTATATTGCTCAGGTCTAACTAGCTTATATTAACATAGGAATTCACTATTTTACTTCTTCTTAATAGTTACATTACAGAGTAATAAGTAAAGAAATACTATATAAGTACTTTGCAAAGAACATTTTTTACTAATAAAACTAATAAGGATGCATGCATATACTACTAATAAAACAATATCAAAGAATCATAGGGTAAATAATAACGTATACCAACAGTACACTTCTAAAATAAAAGGGTAAGGTATGTTTTTTAGTAATCTTTAATCCTATGTAACTCCTTAGGTATAGACTGAGGCAATAAGACTTGTTTTGTTTGTTGTAAGTACTCTATGTTGCGTTGTCTTGCATGTACAACTATTATATATAGTCTATGGGGAGGATGGTATTTCTTATACCTATCATTCATATACCCTTCATTACCTTTTTTCTCCTCATAGTCTTTGAAGTTTATTATGCATTACAAGAGAGAAATATATAGAAAATATAGAACGAGATGCTACGAAAGATCATTTGATTAAATTTAGTAAAGAAGCAACCTAGAATATTACGCGTATAGTACGTGCAATAGTAAAATATAAATATATATTGAGGGGGATCATGAATGCTTCCAACCAAAATTGTACTTAGAGATTTAGAGAGAGTCTCTCCTTTCCCAGTCACATGTATTTTATAGTGCTTATATTAGAAAAGTTACTATATCACTTTTTTTTTGTTGCTTACTAACTAGAGATGATATTATAGCAATATGCGTTGCCTTCTACAAAGCTTTTTCTTTGTTGTTTTACTACATTTTAGAATTAAATATGTTTACGCTTACAAAATACTTTTTATAAATGGAGCCCTTAAGAGAAGATAAAAATATAAGGAAGAAGGTTAGAGTTGTTGCCTATAATTAAAAAATCCTACCTAATATTTAGTTTATTGGTTTAGTAAATGTTTCCATTAAGCTAGAATTTTCTATTATTTGATTTTGGTTACCTATTTTCCCGCTCTCTGCTATGTTTCTATAAGTCCTCCTAAACGTATAAAATTTCGTAACTTATAAATCTAATTCTACTCTAGTTACTTGCGAAATCATGTCTTGTTTATAGTTTTCTAGTAAATAAAATATTACAAAAAAATAATCTAAATAAGATTCCCTTTTAACTAAGTTAGTTATAAATTAGTACAGACTAGAATAGACCAAGTTGGGTTAGAACTTCTATAATTAGTGTTCGTGCAAGACATCTGGAAGAATATATATATATATTAGGTGAGTCATATAGTTTTACCCTTCCTTACTCTTAGTATTTGTAAGATAAGATTGTTGTAAGGTATATACAGGGAAAATTTTTCTTGTTAAATTTAAGATATGAAAAGGGGACAAAAGGTTGGAGTCTTATTTATGACCTAGCTGAGGGATACCTAATTACTAGAAATTTGTCGGAGAAGGCAACACACATATTTATATAGTCTTAGTTTCCATTTTTACAGGGCATACGGGATACTTATGAAATTTAAGATATATTAAAGCTTACTTTTTAACGTGCCTAATATTTTCTATACTAAAATAATTTTATTTAAGGTACTACATACACTACAACATTGCAATAAAATAATAGGTTTCTCTATTATATCTACTAAACTTAAAAGCGACTCCTTTGTAATAATTGAATTAGAAATAATAAAACTCTACTCCAGGGAATTTGGGCAAGTAATCATAAGATAATTTTGGGCTTTAATGTAAAGGAAAGAAGCATAAACAAGACAAGGTGCTATATATATAAACTATTGTGATAAAGTCGTTAGAAAAATACATCATTTAGAATTAAGTAAATACATACAAATACTTTACTTTTTCGTGTACTTAAGTATTTTTAACAAATTTGATAGATAGATGTACTCTATTATAGAAATGATAGAAGGACTTATTAGTTAAGATACTTCTATGTACTATCTCTTTTTGATTCTAAGAGTAAAGGATACTACAAAGTACAAAGAAGTCCTTCCATAGAGGTTACCTATCAACAAGACAAAAGTACAGACAGATAGAGTGGCTATTTACTGGATAAGCTATACTACAAGCGTGAAATCCTTACATCGTATTTTTCTAATTAGATGAAACGGTGGTTTCTATTTTATCTATAAAATGGTGTTTATCACTACAAAATACTCCACATTCTAAGAAACTACAGTAAAAATCAAATAGAGCTTGGTATGAGACACGCGAAGCTAGTTTCATTTCGGGTATACTCTTTCTAAGCATAGGCATAAGATGAAGTATGAAGAAGGAGTATATATACTTAGGCATTCTAACATAATTAGATAGATAAGAGATTTCCTTTGGAATTCTTAAAATAAAGTACGTAAAAAAAGACAGCTAAGTAATATTATTATGTGTATAAAATGTATTCATAGGAGCTCTGAAAATAGCACAGTAAAGAAGAGACTCATGAAGTCCTATTTCATTCGTAGGCTTATAGATACTTTAGTGTTACACTAGGAAAGGTCTCTCTTACTCATTACAACATACATCCACACTTTTGTGAAATTTATAGTACAAATTATTACACAAAGCAAGAGTTACACAGCCATGTCAATGACACTTATTTTTTATTTTATGAGTTCACTAAAAAATAAATGAAATAAAGTACTTTAAGGGTTAGGCCGTGCACCAGTGTATATCATAGGTTAAGGCAAGAAATATAGTAAGAACTGTAGTAAATAAATACTTATGATGCTCTATTTCTATTTTTTTCTTTTTATAGAATTGTAGAAAGAGTATTATACCAAATAAGTATAAGTAATGATAACACGTTGTCCACTATGAGGTAAGTATACAACGCACAAGAAAAAGAAGAATCCTATTCTATCATTAAAGTTACTGCTGGTGTTCCTCTCTTAGAAGAGTCTTTATAAATATAGGTTACATTAAGTTAAATAAGGGTTATTAATTACATTACTTTGATGTGAAAACATAGCTTATATATACTATAAATCTTTGTTTTATTCTTAATTAAAATTAAATTACAAAAGGAATATGAATGACTAAGATCCAGCACATGTTAGAAAAGGGGTTACTCGCATGTAATGAATTCTATCTTTAGTAGGGAAATTATTGTTATTTTACGAGAAAAGTAACTATATAGTGACTCTTCTATTCTATTAGTGTTCTATGTTTAAGTTACGCATATATCTTGTAGTAAAAAAACTTCTATTAGTAAGTATTGAAAGCCTACACCTTCGCAGAATAAGCTATATTTTATGAAATCTTATAAGTGTTACTCCCATTTCATTTGTCTTTAGAATTACTTCACCAACAAAATGTCAAAGTATTTCGAAAAAGGTTATGTATACCAAAAATAAGAATTACATAAATATTATAGCCATTAAAACACAGGAGCTTCTTTAGTAAGTAAGGCTTACGGCTGGATTAACACAATAGCTACTTACTAAATATTATTTTAGGATTTCTATTAATTATATACTTACACATAAATACCTTTATACTTTATTTCTAGACCATGCTGCTTGTGTTATAGTACAGGGAAATTATAATTAGTTATATCTAAAACCTTGGTAGTCCTTTTTACTCTGCGAATTATTAGTGACTTATTTAAGGAGTTCTAGCATTTACTTTTGCCTCTATAAATAAAGAGTAGGTATGCCCTTTAAATTCCCAAAGTATTTGGTAAGAGTTAACAAGCGCAGTCCCGAAGATTCTAACTTTGCTTAAGTCTCTTAATGTAAAAGTATAGGGCATCCTTTCTATAATATAAGGTCAAAGAGTAACCTTTCTTTTTTAAGTATTACATGTATATTAAAAAATGTATCCAAGGATAGAAAAGTATGCCTTGGTATAGACAGAATTAACTTTATAGGGTCTCTAAATGCGCATCTTTAGTCACTCAATTTATATAAAGGAAATACTCCTTCCTCCTTTATAATCTCTTATATTAAAATATATTCTAACATAGCGTAAGACAGAGTTCTCTATTAAGCATTAGCTCTTTATTTATTATTATGATGTTATTAATAGCCTAGAGTATTCTCATACATTCTAAAAATGTTGAGAAAGGCCCCGCCCTTAAACTTAAAACAAGTGTTGTACTGTAGGAGCTAGTAGGGATCAGTTATCTCACTTTATAATAATTAATCTTGACTAAATCCTCTTAATATTAAAATAATTTCTTAAGTCTATGGGGCAATAACGTATATCCTTTTCACCTTTACGCTTTTATGTAGAGTATACCTATCACTAGAGCACTTAATAACATAAATAGGTACGTACCTTTAATTAGTTAGTAATAGAGCATATCTTAAAATTATGGCTCAGTACACGTAATATTAAGACGTGACCTTTTCTATCTAACAAGAGATTTTGCTCTTATATTTTAATTAGATTATTTTATAGAAGAGGGAGTTACTTTTTTAAGTCTAATTATATTTCTTAATTATGTTATGATCTATTACAAAGGATATAGCTTTCTTTGTATGTGTTAGATAGAGAATGCCGCTGAGCCTTGAGTGCTCTTCTCTAGATTGATTATAAACATTATAAATAAAGCATTACTATATAAAAAGCTGCTCCTTCTTAAGTACTTAAATATTTAGGGCATCTCCTCTTTAATAATTAAAAAAATTTTTTGTAAAAAAACGTAAGAGTACTCTAGAATCAATTATTTCTTTATACTTGCGCCTTCTTAAATCTTAGTTAAGACAACTCTGTAGAGAGATATCTACTGCCCTATATTTAAAGATCTTCTTGTGTTTAAGAGTGTTATAGAAGGTCTTTATTAAACAGTAAATTATATATTATAACTATATTTGGGACTTGACTAGGGTGCTCAAGTAAAAGGGTACGCTCTACCCTTTTATAATTAACTGATTTATACTTGATATATATATTGCTTAAATTAATTATAGGCTTAAGGAGTCGTGCTTAGTAAATAGGTACCCGCGCATTATTTAAGTATACAACATTTCTATAAACAATAAGACGTAGATTTCTACTTAAGCTTCTAATATTATATAATATGAAAAAATTCTATATGCTATTTTAATGGAACTCTATAAACATAAGAAGGTATTACTCTTAGCTTACTTTATAATAAGCATACCCTATAATTTGTACTTAAGAATTATTAGGGAAATACACATGGCACTTACTTAAAATACGCAAAAGTTAGAGGGCATATTAATATATATTAATACTTTATCTTAGTAAAGGCTTATAAGAGAGCTTGCTATTTTAACAAATAATTATGGCTTATTTATGTCTACTTAGGAAAGAGTTTCCCACTATGCGTTTCTATTTAAGTAGTTTAAGTAAACACATAGGGAAAGCACTCTATTAACAACTAAATACTATATAGTAATGAATTACGTAAGATTAGTATTTCTATTAGGTCTCCTAGTAATTAAGTAATATCTTCAAGTAAGAAAGGTCTCTTTCAAATCTTTTATATTAAGTGCGCTACTAGGCCTTAACATAACTAGTAAGCTAAGTATGTACTTATTGTAAAGAGAGAAAGGCTTTATACGTATTTTGAAAATATATGTATAAACACAATTACTTATAAGAAGAGAATATTATGGTCTTATACATAGAGTACTTAAGAGATCTAGTTACTCAGCCCGAAGCATTTTTTTTTAGGAAAGGGGCAAGTAGTTTCCCTTATACCCTTTCCTTCTTATAGAGCTCTAATAGTTCCTATTGATTAAGATTTATTTAAATATTCCACTATACTTTTGAGAAAGAGAGTATGCTCTGTTACCTTATTACTTAAGGAGTTACTTACTTATATTTCTTAAAGCTAGGTTATTGTACTTGCATTATAGGCATATTTATAAAAATTTTAGTTCTTAGGCTTATACAATTAAACTTAGAAGGCATAAGTGTGTATTATAAATAATTTAGCACTATAATCTTACCTTATAAATCATTATAAATAGCAATGAAAGAGATCTATAACATTTTAGAGCGTATCTGTTAAAGAGCCTGTAATAAGAAGGTAGGTATACTTAAAGGTACTTAGTTTTACTCTATGTTCTACCTTAGGTATATCGGGGAAGAGCACTTCCTCGCTTACACTTTAAATACTTTTTATTAAATAATTACGTAATCAAGTCTTTCGCTCTATAAAAATGAATGAAACTAGTTGAGTACAGGAGGAGTATCTTATGTACCAATATAAAACTCTAGATAAGCTTACAAAATGTATAGTAAGAGAGGGTAATATACTCTTTAATAATGAGGCGCTCCCTCTCTTATATAATTCTAGATTATACAAATATAAATAGTTTTTAAAATTATACTTGAAATACTTCATAATCTAAGAGATTAGCAAGAGAGTCTTATACTTTTCGCCATAATATACTAGAGAAGACCTCCTTTAAAGCCAAATTATTTATTAAAAGTTATTTGTATGAAATATAGAGTTCGCTTAAGGAGTCAGGAAATCTTAAATAGAAATCCAAGTCAAAGACTAGGGCGCATGTCTATGAAATTCTAGGGGAACACCTCGTTCCCTACAAAAGGAAAAAACTCTTTCTTAAGGAATTTTTTCTGAAATCTTAACTAGATGTTCTAGTCCCTTTGTCTTTTCTTGGAAGTCAATTCCCTTCAAAGAGTCTAGCAAAGGAATAAGAGTCAATTTCTATTGTATGATGGAGAAATTCGAAGGCACTCAAGGAAGAAAGGTCTAACACTCCAAAAAGCCATTCACTTAGTTTCCTAGTTGACTATTTTTATACTATAGGATTCTAGAGATAGATCCACTACAAATAGTTAGAATCTATCGATTTCTATTTACTTTTTTCTAGAGTACATTCTAGTCCTATTTTAATCCACAGACTTCTTCATTGAACGCTAAAAAAAAGAACGCGTATCAAAAGGATTTTGTAGAAGGTTCCTTACGAAGTCTACTAGAAAAGAATACTAAGCTAACAGGGTAATCTAATCTTGACTTGAGGGAGCATACGTTATAGTTTAGTGTTTCTATCTATATTTGGTTAGTACTACTATTCTCTAAATTCTAGTAAGAGATGAGGAATAGAAGCCTTTGTTAGAACCAAAAATACATTTAGTTATGTGAACTCAGGTGATATTTGTATAATAGAATATAAAAATTTTAGAGCTATTTAGTTGATTATGATTACTTACTAAGGGATAATAGAAATTGTGATCCCTTAAGACTTTACTTGTAATAACTAAGAATAAATATAAGTTTGGAAGTCAATTTATCTAACCTAGTAATACTCACTATTATGTATGTACAAGAACTTCCTACTAGAAAGACTAGTATTTTACTATCAATTATTTTTACTGAGTTCTCTTACTATTTACTACTATAACTATACTATTTTATTTACTCTTGACTAGATCTTTACTATAACTATAAAAAAGGAAAGAATCAATATCTTATCTTATTTGTAAATTCCTGGACTTCCTTCCAGCATAGGATAAAGCACATAAGTTTCTACTCTTATTTATACATATATACCTATTTGCTAAGTCATTTCATTTTCTAAACACTCTATTTCGTAATTCAGAAGATTCGTTTGAAAGTATAGAAACACTACAATTTGTAATGGCTTCTTTCTACTACTAACCAAGGAACACTTAATACAAACTCAATCTTAGTATATTCATTATATAGTCTAAATGGAAGTGATAAAACAACCGAGTCACTCTTTTCCTCTTTCTAATTCTAGTAATTCTTTCTAAATTCATACATAGTAAAGGAATAAATCCTTTGCTAACAACTTAGTAATATAAAATCTAGTATATCTTATAAGTACACTTTACTTTCCTTAAATTGAACTTAGAATTATAGTTGTAAATACTCTAGAATGGAATTAGTGCAACAAAATTTCATGGATTTTATTAGATAGGAAAAGGCACAACATTATATGTAGTACTAGGAAAATAGAGTTTCTATCGTTATAGTTCAGTTGTGACACTCTTAAGAACAACTCATTTCTATTTATAACTAATTTGTCTATAGTATACTTAAAATAGATTTTTCAAGTATGCATTTTACTAGATTAAACTAGATTTGTACTGAAAAAGCCTACTAAAAGAGTCAACCTTATAGTACAGGAATCTAGTTAGTTCTTATTATTTCTTAAAGAAACAAATTATGAAATTCTAGAATATATAATAGAAAAGGAATTACAACCTATTCACTTTTTTCTAAAAAAACAACTAGTTTCTTATTAATGCTATATTTATGCTTAGGTCAACTAGTTATTTGGAAATTCTATTCTTTTTTTTTATAAACAAAGGAATAACTATGGTTATAATGTAGCGGATGACTAAGAAAACCTAAGATATGTATAGAAAGATATGCGTTGAAATACAACATAGAAATTACAACATGAAAAGGTTCCATTTCTATGTTCTATATAACTATAGATATACTAGAATACCTTAGGCTTAGGTTGGGTTATACCTTTCTAGGTTATACTATATCGTTAGTTAGAAAAGTTTAGAATATAACAACAACATTGAATAGTCAAAGAACAACAAGGATCCAAATATGTTCATCAAGAATATTATGTAAGAATACATTATGTATATTAGGTAGTATAACACGTTTAAGGGACAACACAAAAAGTCTAACTAGAAATTCTTCATTAGAAATCTTTTCTAAAGAACACTTTCTCTTTAAATTTATAATTGACGTACAAAACACCCTTGTTCTAACTAAAAAAGCAAAATAACTGCAAGATTTCTGAGATTTTAATACTAAGTCTAAGTAGATTTACCCCTTAAGTTGTTTTCTATTCATCATTTCTCAAGTAAGCTAGCTTTTAAATCATTTTATTACCTTACTTAACTATATCTAAACTTAAACATACCCCTTTTTCTTTTATATTTAGTACACTCTAGTTACATGTCAAATGAAAAACCTTTTTTAAGATTTAAGTTAGGACTTCATCCTGCAGATTTTCTTGTTTGTACATAAGGAGTTAGTTAGAGTAGTTAAAGAAATCTTGTAAGAAAGACTTCATTTTTAATCACCCATAATATATAATGGAGGCATATTATTTAGTAACCATAAAAAGAATTAATAGTAATAAGAAAAGATTCTATAAAATTTTTAAAAGCATCTTCTATCTCTATTCTTTACTATATATACGTTAAGTAATGCACGTATTCATAATCCTTCCTGAATTTATGTAGTTTGTAACAAGTTTGTAAAACTAGTACTTTTAGTTAGTCATGATCCTATATAAATGAAATTCTACTACATCCAAAAATAGTTTACCTGGAGGTATTTTTACTAAAGAGTAGGTCTAACACCAACAATCTATTAATCGTAGTATAACATATTTTTGTAGGCAGGTATACAAACAAAGTACCTCCTGCTATACATGAAAGGATTCCTAAACATTTTCTTGTATACCAAGCTAATTACATTTGTGAGAAGTATATTGTGTTGAATAAATAAGTATTATAATCTACTTTATGTACTCGATAGCATAGTAAGTCTCACAAAATCATAATCTGTATATATATATATATATGTACACAATTTTAGAGCAAACCAAAGCTAACTCCTATACCAGAATAGAGAGAATACACTTACGAAGGCATTGCACCAAAGTAAATATTTAATAGTTAATTAAAAGTAGTCTCATTGCAATGCAATGTAGTATATCATAGAGAGTAGTGTTCCTGCTTAGTAAAGTTTCTTCCCAGATTATAAAATTGTATTTTGTATATAATCTTAAACGCCTTTCATATAGCTTTTCACTTAGAGTGCTTCCTGCCCTTCTCCTTTTTAAAGAATTCTTTACTATAAGCATACCTTAGAATAAGTCTAGAGATAATTCATATTTAAAATTCTAAACACAGGAATATTAGTTATTTACTTTTAAGTAAGGCTTTCTAATAAACTGTACTTTACTAAGATAGCTCAAGTATTATAGGCCCCTTTACTTTTATTATATATTATGGTAGAATTAGTTAAACCTCGTATTTACTTAAGATACTTACTACGACTCATCTCACAAAAAGCATAATTAAGGTGTGCTCTTTCTCTCTAAGTATTTATCAAGTAAAAGTGAAAGTACTCTCTAACTAAATAACTTCCTAGTACTAATATAGAAGGGTAAGGAAGTGCTCCTATTTATATTAAGGCATCACTATTTTAACTAGGTAAGAGATAGGAACTTATGCTTAAGCAAATACTTTTCTAACTTACAAGTAATAAAGTATTTAGATAAACCTTCTATAATATAAAAATAGAAAGCTATAGTATAAAGTAAGCATAGAGTGAACCCTTTCTTCTTTACTCAATTCAATAATATATATGGAGTATACTTGCCTTGCCTAGTACTCTAAATAACTTGTTTAAGTTTAGCTATTTAAAGCAAGCAATCTCAGGTATTTATCATAATAAACTATAGTTAAAGGATATTATCTCTAGTTTATTCACTTACTATAAATTTAGTACCTAAGGGGAAGTACATAACTCACTAGTTTAATGAAGATATTTAAGAAAAATTAAATTTTTATACTCTTTATTAAATAGTGGTTCTTTTCTTAGAGAAATCTAAAGAAGGTTTTGCGTATACGCTCTTTCTAGTTTAAGTACTATATGAGTCTTTAAAAAATTTTAAGTATAGGGTGCACTAGTCTCTTCTCTTTCATAAGTAATATACTAATCCCTTATCCCCTTTGCAATTAATATACTAGGGCCAGAAGGTATGCTCTAATATATTATTTAGTACTAGTTCTATAGCTATCTTTTAATGAAGGGACAAATATCTCTCCTTAATATATGTTTTATTATATAATTGATAATACTCTAGAAGCCATTTTAACTACATATTTGTATAATGAGAGAGCTCGGTAAACTTAATCTATAAGAAATTTACTTTAAATAAAGCTAGATAACTTAATGCTACAATTATTATGCACAAAATATAATAAGCTCTCACACAATACACCCTAGTTAGAGATAGAGAGCTTAGTGAACTATTCTTTTATAGAATATAGAAAAAACTCTTGCACTATAGAGAGATAGTAAGAAGATATGCCTTAAATAATTCATTATAACTTAAGTTTTTTAATAAAATAACGTAATATAGAAAGGCTACTTTCTTTTCCTAGATAAATAAACTAGCATATACTTAAGGTAGTTACTAGTTTATAGACTATTTTAAGGGAAGAGTACACCTGCCCTCTATGACTCTATATTATTCGGCCCATTTATATAGTTAAGCTTATACTATTTTACTCTTTTTTAAGTACAAGAATATAGTACTTGCTCTAAACTATCATCATACTACTAGACTAGAGAAAAGAAAGTTACTAATTTACGTACTTCATTTTAATGAAAGTACTAAAAGTACCAATAAAATGTACTCTATATTAAAGAGGGAACACTCTTATGGTAAAGAAGGAGCCTCACTTAGTTATGATAAGCTAATAAGTATCTCTGTGAAAGGGCTCTAGTAGAATAAGTAACTACTAAAGCAAGAGTGCATCCGAGCACCTTTGAAAAGTGTAGAGCCTCTCTTGTTATAGAATCTTTGAGAGTTACTATGAGTCTTATTTAAAAGAGTTTCTTAAATAGAAGGTATCCGTAGTCTATTGATATATAGTGAATCTTTTATACATAAGTCCCTCTTCATATAATAGAAATCTCTCACTAGGCATAGAAAACTCAAATGAAAGAGCACGGGCAAGCCTCGTGTGGCTAATAGAATGATATCAAAAGATGCCTGGGGAATAACTACATGTAAGAATAATTTATACTTGTAGAATTCACTAGGGTATAATACTTAGGGCTACTCATATGAAAATACTTTTTAGAAAGGGACAGTGTATCTTACTTTATCTTTAGGATACTCTTGAAGGGAGTACTTAAGATAAAGTCATTCATCATTTAACATATTATTTTTAAAGGGATGTTATAAGCATGAAAAGGGTGCCTAAAGGAGTCGTTACTTACATATCTCTAAAGAATTATATTAGTTATTACTATAGTATCTAGTCTTTAGAGTAAAACATCTTGCTCAAAATGTACACAATTTGCGTCCAAAATGGGCGGAGAAATTGGTAAAACCGACCCCCCAGTAGTAGCTCATGTAGCTTAGTGAAGCAGATCTTTTCTGAAGCGCTGTGCCTAGAACGCAGTCCACTGCCTAAACTCTTGCCTGTCGGCGCCTACGGGGGGCTGATACACCAAAAGGTCGCTGGTTGATCGCGAAATCCAGTATGGATCGCTAAATCAATAGGAGAAGTACGCAGCTCGGGCAGTCAGTCGTAGGACAGCATATCTTCGGAAATAGGTTCGTAAATAAGAAAGCATCCCATTCTCTTCGCAAATTAGTCTCATCTCATACGCTGTAAAGCAGCTTGCATGGTAAATATACAGACACTGAGTTGTACCATGCTAAGGTTCGTCTCAGTGGTCAAGATGAACGCAGAGCGTTCAGGACGCTATAGCCTGGTCAGATCTGAAAAATAGTCAGTGAGCAAACCGAAGGCTGACAAATGAAAGGCTAGATGCAGGCGACCTTACCTTAAGGGAGGCGAGTCGTTTGGCCTCCTAGAATCATTCCGTTCCTAAGTAGGCTATGAGCGTAATGGTCGAAGCTTGCCCGCAACTCTTTCTTTTACTTCCCACAAATCTGGTAAAGCCAGATATCAAACTAAATAAAGGAAACATTCGAGGAATATGCAAGTCCTCAGACAATACGCACCAAAGACCCTACTTATGCGCAATCCTCTCTATCTCCTGTACATCTCGCACACCTTGCCTAAAAGATGGGTCCAATCTATAGAAAAATCAGGGCATGGAAATAACCTTCGCACTAACTCAGAGTACATCCTGCAACTAACCATCTTCCTCAAGCTACATACCTTCACGAGAGCTCATGTTTTAACCGATATCTCTGCTGTTGATTATCCAGCGCGAAAGCAACGTTTCCTTCTAGTCTATCACTTACTAAGTACTCGATATAATATACGAGTCAACATACAAACCTATGCAGATGAAGTCACAGGAATACATTCACTTGCCAATCTGTTCCCTTCTGCTGCTTGGGCAGAAAGAGAGGTGTGGGACATGTTTGGGATTTCCTTTGCCCACCACCCGGATCTGCGCAGAATACTTACAGACTATGGTTTCGAAGGACACCCACTAAGAAAGGACTTCCCACTAAGCGGATACACTGAAGTACGTTATGATGATCCGCAAAAGAGAGTGATACAAGAACCTATCGAACTGAGCCAGGAATTCCGCTATTTTGACTTCGCAAGTCCCTGGGAAACCCACAGCCGCGCCCGTTAGTTCCTTATTCTCAATGCGAGAAGTCTTGGAACAAAGAGGCAAATTAAGATTACAGACTACACCTCAGTGCAACACTGTCTTGTTGTACAATATAGTGCATACGTGAGCACTTATGCACCCAGTATGCGATGCGGGCACCATGCGTTAACACTTATATGCAAGCTTGCCCTAAAGCTAGCTTCAAGCTAACAGATACGCGCTGAGTATGCACTTCTTAAGGAACTGCATAAGACCTTAGCAGGAGGCTCTGCCTGCTGTCGGTTAAGGTAGGATCGGGGAGGGAAGCCCGCCCCCATGCCAGAGCAAGATATCTAGGGTGGTGGTCAAAGGTACTTTACGGAACCATGCCACAGTAGCTGCACCCACGACCACAACCTCGTCTAGGAATAAGGTAGCAGTCACTACAAACTCTATCTGCCTTCGGGTGATAGTTACAGTGGCCACGCCTTACTTATTTCCGCATGGAAGAACTAAAATGAAAGCGGAAGAATAATCCCTAAACCATGAAGCTTATAATATTTATTGGTAACATAACAGATGTTCGAGTTGTAATAATAATATACATAGTACAAAGCAATCCTTTTTCCGTCTCTACATTATATATATTATGTCTTACTTAATATAATAGGGTATGTAAGTGATCCAACACAGTATAACCATTTTACATGACGTACTTATGAAAACTAAATGAATCCAAACAACGATACTGTTTGTTTCCAAAGAATCTGGGCTTTTGCCTTACCTCCTACAAGTTAAGTTTTTCTACACGAATGTAATGAATTTATCCTCCTTAGATTTCTTAGCTATGCATTACGTTTAGAATATTCTTCCCGTTTGCCAGCGTTTCTATCAAAAAGGAGTACTTCAAGGATTAGAAGAAAGATTAGGATTCTGTAATTTATAGGTTTTATTTAATCATTCTATCAACCAGTGCTACTTTCGTTCTCTTTTTTTTTGCTTCTAGAGTAATAGTCAATATTCTAAATAACTAACGTTTTTCGCGATTAACCAACCAAGGAGACTTCCCTATTATGTTTGTTTTGAGAGGAAACTGATCTATAAGTTTTAGATATGATGGTATTAATTATTTACTTCTGTATTAATAGTTGGAATAGTTTTTTGTCCTAATTTCGGCTTTTATTCTATCAGAAGTCAGTGGTTTTTGTTATTATTATACTAAAGACTTTTCTCTAAATTACGGATACTCTACTTTTCATTTCCAGGATTTGACTATTCCCAAACAAAAACTATCGAGTTATAGCCAAAGGAGGTGGTTCTTTTTGGACTTCAGGCTCTACTTTTTCTAAAGACTGCTTTCTTTATTATAGCTTACAAGGGAAATCTCCTTAGGCAAAGAACTCCACTTTCCGCCTTTATCATGCATCGGAATCTAGATATATCTAAAAGGTTATCGAAGCAAGTACTTGAATATTCTCTAAATGTAGTAAAGAGCACGGTAAAAGGAAGGGAGGAAATCCAAGTTTTATATGAAATTTTATCAAGGGAATAAGAAGGTATAAAGGGTTAAATAAGGAATCGCTTAAATGAAACCGGAAAGGAATATGCAGTTGGTAAGATCTAACAAGGCAATGCATAGACAAAAGAGCCTGTAATTAGTACTCACGGAACCTCTCAGAATACTTAGATTATAGAAGGAATCCGAACAACTAACTTTTAGTTGATATCTATGATATCGTCATTTTTAGTTCCTTGTTAAGCTATTATAGAAATCGAACTTGTTATTTATCCATCCCTGTTTTTCTAATTCCTTCCTAAAGCCAAAAGAACAGAACATGTCACTTTTTCACTTTCTCATATGCGAAATAAGAAGGTTACAGAGTAAGCATGTCCTTATTTCCTAACACATAGTACATAATATACGAATTATGGGTCAGTATAAACAGCGTCAATTGTTGATTATATCTATAAAGAAAAACGCAAGATAGTAAGTAGTCATTATGCCTTTTCATTCGCTAAGTAAATTACTTTTTCTAAGTATACATGTCTATGACTTTGTGGATTCTCTATTCCAAGCACTCACAGATCACATCACAGATAGGATCGACTACAAATCAAAATCATTTCAAGCATTTTTGTGGTAACCTAACAAATTCTAATCCAAGGTTTATTCCCTTTTGGCCTTTTCTCTTTTTTTTATGTTTTCATAACGTAATTTTCGATTCAATCTTCTCATAATATCATAATAGTTCAATAATAATAGAAGTAGAAAGAAATCACATATAATATTGTATAAGCTATTCTTAAGGACTTGCTTCCCCCCCTTTTTTTTTAGTAGCAGACATTTTCACATGTAGAAGATCCTAAGCTAGGTACAACGTTCGTAGAACATTGCATTCTTTAGTAGGAAGTCCTAGGTTTTAGATGTATTAGAAGCTTAAAATCCACCAGACAGCACCCTTTGTATTATTCAGTGTTTTCTTGGTTAGTAGAATAGAAAAACTATATTCTTTTTGTTGGGTATAAGATGCTTTAATAGGAGTCTTGCTTGATAGAATTCTACAGTACTTTGTTTTTAGAATAGGGAAGAGAGTCTGATACTGAAGAAGAACTTGCCGCTCTTTCTTTAATGTCTTTTCTTGTTGTGGTTTGGTCTTTTTCTATTCTATCTCTTTGCTTGTTTCTTTCTAGTTGTGCTGGCGTTCATTCTCTTACGAAAAGTTGTGTAATGTAGATCTATCCTATATTGCGCCTAGTCTATAGTTATTCTCTCATCAGCCTTTTAGTGTCATCTAAATCAGGATCCTCCCTTCTTACAGGAGTAAGCGAAATGTAGCGCAAGGTTCGTAGCCATTTTTGATTTTTCCGGGATGATCTCATAGACTAAGAAGAGTTATGATTTATTATCTAACTCCTTGTTGTGATCAGTAAATAATGGGTAACCCAACTATGTATCTCTACAAATTCTAATTCTACAGCATACATATATTTAACCGAGGATAATAATCTCTATGTATGATTTTCTTTCTGGTTCTCTTCTTTTGTTTACTAGTAGCTACAAGAAATAATTATTAAATAAACATTCTTTCTAATAAATTCTAGGTCAACACATTTATAAGTAAGATTAGACTCCCTACCTTTAAGACTTCTCCTTGTGCATACCTCATATAGATATGAAAGCCAATGCTGGAAGTTAAGCTTAATAAATAAAAATTAGAAAGAAAGAGTTTTTAAAATAAAAAGATTTCTCTTTCATAGAATTTGGGCTAAGTCACCCTTTTATTTCCTTAAAAAAGTAATTGTAGTTGAACTTAACTTTTCTATAGTATTTCATAAGTAATACAATAAGTAAGTATAAAAATAGCACTCGGTACTCTTACAAGCGGGTTAGAGAATTTCTCTGTTGCTTTTTCCAAAACTCTTTTTTACTTTCATGATTTAATAATTAAAGGGTAAAGGTTGAGATAGAATAGTTGAAATGAACATTTTAGCAACTTGAGTATGTTATGTATAAAAAAAGATCCTATCCAAACTATAATATTATAAGTAATATTTACCTTATGAATTATGAAGTGCATGCATGGCCCAGTTCTCTACCTACGTATCTGATAGAATTTCTAATTGTCAGTAACAAAATACAAAAACTAAATAAAGTACTTTTCTAAAGTTACAGAAATATATGTTCTAACATTAACATACACGAGTAGTGCAATCTAAAGAGTAATTTTTAATAAATGTATATAAAATATATGTTAATACTATATATAATATAGGATACTTTTACTTATAGAACTATATAATAATTCGATGTTACTCGCTACTTTGTAGGTTACTTGCGTGTACGTCTTAAAAGATCTTAATATAATGTAAACGAGATACCAATTTTAGGTGTAAGAAACTTTTTTATGCTTATGTCGGAATAAAATAAGCTGTCTTAATAAGTGTATATGATATATTATAGTATGTAGTACTTTGTATTAATTATACTACTAGAACAAAATAACTTCCTACTTTTAATGGGTACGCATTGTAAAAAAAAGTAAGTACTCTCAATAACTTTTTGTATATAGAAAACAGGAGATAGACAGTTCGTGTAAAAAAATTATCCAGACACAACTTAGATATGATCGTGGGTTATTTAAAATAAATATAAAAATATTCTAATTAAAATTATTATAGGAGAAAGAGGACTTTACTGAGGCGAGTACATTTAGCTTCTGTAATAGATGTAGTAATAGATATGATATACTATGCCCGGTGTAAATTGTGGTATAGCTGGATAACTACATTCCTCTAATTTACTTTACTTCCTAACAAATTAGAGTTAGGCTTAGCCAATATTCCTTAAGAGTATACTTATTACTAAGCAAGAACTTTTAAATAGATTATAAAATTTATATTATAAAAGAAAATACTTTGTAATCATCTTTATGTTATAATTAGAGATAAATATAACTAAGGACTTATCATTTTTCAATATAGTCTTGTCTCTCCACGGGCATTTCCTGTATATTTACCTATTTAAAACTTGCCTTATAAATATTTGCGCTAAACCCTTAATAATAGTAGTGTTTTTTTAGATCCAGAATAGCATATAGTTTATATAATAGTTAATAATGAATGTTCCATACTCCAGTGATTTCATTTCATAGATTAAGATCCTTAATGCTACTATAAATGTAAAGTTTTGTTCATGTCATAAGCGGATATAGACCATACTTGGATGAAACTTATAGGATTATTTACTAATCCAAAAGTTGATGCACTTATACTTCTTTTACCTTTTACTTAATTTACTTCATACAAGAAAAAGACTGATATGAACCTTAAACAACATAGCTTACATTATGACTACTCCTATATTATATATATAACTATTTATATAAGTATAAGTTATAGAATTCTATACTTAACTTATAACGCTTCCATTACACTTTCTATGACAACAAAGTAGTTGTTAGCACTTGAACACACTAGCGATAAGTCCTTTCATCTCTAATATAAATAGAGTTGTTAGTCTTTGTCCTTAAGTTACTAAAAGTATGATGTTACATTATGCCGATGGAGGTGGGGTTATTGGCTTTGTAATGTCATTTTTGCTTAAAAAAGAAAACGGTTATATGATCCTGTCGCATACGATGTTACATGATACCGATGGAGGTGGAGCGACTTTTATTGGCTTTGTAATGTTATTCTTGCGTAAGAAAGAAAACGGTTATATGATCTTGGATGCACGCTCAAAACTGATCATTTTCTCTATTTCAGTACTTCAAAAGTGCTCAAGAGGTCGATACCAACCTTCATCAGAGCCTCTTAGATGGACAATATGTAAGAATTGTTGATATCCGTAAATATTGTACATGTTAAGAATATGTTTTATGTTTATGTTTTATGTATGTATTATATTCTCTCAACTGATAAGATCATTATAAGCTTCAATTTATGAATATAAATTATTCGATTAATGCATTCGAGTATTGAATCATAACGTTAGACCATTCCATTGAATCTTATGATGACTGCGGTTATCGCCTAAAACCAGTGTGACGACTACTGGGAAAAAAACATCATGTTCAACAGGTTGTTGTGATGACCATGAATCATGTTTTTTCTTTTTGTATTTTTTTTTCAAACATATTTAACATATTTTAAGAATGTTTAGAAGTTGGAATTAATCAAATGGTATCTTTAAATCTCATTGTAGAATTATTTAATTAAAGTTCAATACAAGTTTAAAAGATGTATACTTTTAAATAATTGAAATATAATTAAGATTGATTTATTTCTATAGAGAACGAAAAATTATAAAAAGAATGAAGACGAGATCTGAGCTCGATTGTGAGCTTGGACGGACGGGGTGAGCCACGGCCGAGCCTCATGACCACTCCCAATTGTCTTAACATCTTTATTGATCATATTGATCATTCACTTGTTGAGACCCAGAAATAGATTGAAATGAGCCTGAGAACGAGTGATTTTTACATTAATGTAAGTCTAATAATTTTATACCTCTTCGTAAATTTGAGTTATTAGATGAATTGAAATTTTATCACCATTGGGCTACTAGCTTCTAAAGTTAAGAAAATTTACAGTGAATATTGATTTTCTACAGCCACAAAAGAATTATTTTTAAATATTTGTAATAATTAAGTTCAATGATTTTAATCCAATTGAGCATGGATCCCTTTCAAAAAAGAAAAATGGAGCATGGATAAAAATGGAGCATGGATTATTTGATTAGGCTAAGGTCATAGGTACGATTTATGTTAAAAATGAATTTATATTTAGTGTATTTCAATTTTAATAGATTAACGCTCTCATTTCTTCAGAAAATGTATGCAAATTTGAGTTTATGCGATAGTGTCATAATTGATGAAAGCCTAGTGTTTTTTCTATAGAAATTAAATGACATTCTTAGAATAATTTATCACTTTGTGAAAAGTTCGGTGTTTTTAGGCCGAATCCTTTCATCTCTCTCAGAATTATGAAGGCAAAAAACACAACAATGAAGATAATGAAGCTGCAATAATGGACAAGCTCATTAGTAGCTTAATCGGTTTTGGCATCGTGTAGATTGTAGTGTGTTAAGCTTGATTCTTGTACACATTGCTATTCAACAGCTTGTATATGTATAGCTCTTGTATTCCCCGCATTTTACCTGTACAGCTAGTGAAGGGTATTTTAGGTAGTCATGTTCTATGTTCTTCTTCTATTTATACTTCCTTTCTTTCTCATGTTCAGCTGTGATCTTATCTTGTAAACATTTTAATTCTCTTCACATTGATCAATATAACAAACATTTATCTACGTGTGTGTTAAATGTGTAAGTTTATCGTTATTATGTTTATCACGCTTCATATTGTAGGTGTTAGACTCCATATCGTTCTAAGTTCTAACACAATTGAACTGATCATGAGAATTAGATTGCATATCTAGAATGGAACCACGACCAGAGTGAATCCACGAATGTCGGGTTCTTAAACTCCACGACCATGCGTGTGTTTATCAGTGCTTGCTAATTTGTTTATTTTTATATCTTTAATTAATTTCTTAATGAATTCCAGTACATCACTTAATTAAATAGGAACGTTCAAAATTCCCTTAATACTTTTCAACAATTTTAGATACCGTAAGTTAACCACTCGCATATATTCAACCCCACGATCAATTAATTCGAAAAGTTGTTTAATTAACACGGTCAAATATCAAAATAACTTCCTACTACGCACAATAACTAACTATCCCACGTTCTCCAATTCCAACACCTCACTAATCTCGCAAACATAAACATATATATAATCCCATTTGCCCTGCTAAATTTTCACCCTCACTCGCAAATTACCTCACTGCAGTCAAGTGTTTAACACTACTTTCCAAGAAGAGTATTCTTGTTCCACAAATTCAAAAGAAACACAAACACAATGTCTTCGAATTACAAGTGTAGCATTCCGTTGATTCTTTTCGTCATCACCGCAACTCTTTCGTTGGATTTGTTCGCGGAGGTGCAGTGTACGGAGTTCAACGTTGGCGGAGCGAAAGGCTGGATAACACCGAAGAATGATGGACATTTTGATGATTGGGCTTCTTCCAAACGGTTCAAGGTTAACGACACATTGAGTAAGTACAATGTTCGTTCACCTAGTCGTGATGTTTTATTGTCGTGCGAAGTGTAATCATCATGCTTTATACTATCCTTCATTGTTCTCCTTGAATGTCTAAAGAACTAATTAATGTCTGAAAACGGGCAGGGTTCGAGTACAAGAAGGATTCGGTGCTAGTAGTGACACACGCTGAGTACGAGAAATGCCGTTCCACATATCCCATCTTCTTCTCCAACAATGGCAATACTACATTCACCTTCGAACGCCCTGGATTGTTCTACTTCATCAGCGGGGTAGCAGGTCATTGCGACAGGGGCTTAAAGATGATTGTCAAAGTTCTCGGACCGGAGCAGTACCTTGTGCCACCGCCTCCTTCTAATCAGACTGTTCCTGCTCCCAAAAAAAGCGCTGGAGCTACACTTAGAGCTGCTCTTCCGATTGAAGCTGCAGTTCCCCTGGTTTTCGCCTTTTATTCAGTTATGTTTTGAGTATTAGCTTGTCAGTTTTAGAGTTTTAGTTGATTTAAATTGGACATTATTAGGACTATTGTTTGTTCCATTGTTTCCAGGATTGGTAGACCAGATTGCTATTTATTTTATTCTTGTTATGAACACGTTCACTATTCATACATTTTACATTCATTGTGTTTGATTAATTCTGAGTCTTGATCCCTAGTATAGTAGCACTCGTTTGTTAAGTCTTCTTGTTGTGCATTTTATGTTTAATGAATGAAAAAAAAAATGATTAAACCTTTGATAAATCCATTTATAAACTTGAGTTACTATATCCTCAAATAGCGCTCCTCCTGTAGCACCCTGACCATATTAAGATCATCAATTTCCATGAAATTGAAACTGAAATTGTATTGATCAATCAATGGAAATGAAGAATGTTGCAGAATTGAATCAGCTAATAGAGTATTTATGGCTAAATGTCATTATCAGCTAAAATAGGAATGTACAATCTTCTATGGTCAGCGTACCATATAGAATAACGCACTCACTTCGTGTTATATCACTTGCTCTTCAACCTGGTGATGTGCAATTTAGATGTTTATTAGCAGTTTAGACTTGAGGTATAACTGTTTTGGATGGAAAAAAATTAAATTTTTATATATTTAAAATGCAATTTTTTCCAATTCAAATCGTATATATATGATACGTTCAGATATATGTAACTGAAGCATACAACATTAAATATAAAATGTGTAACAACTAGGTAGCTAAACATGAATATATGCAATGGATGTATGTTGATATCCATGTGATGTGTAACCGTATTTTCTAGTAGTGGAGTCACTCCACAAACCTCCTGCCTACCACACACCAATCTCTAACTAACTACATTTAACAGACCAAATTCCGAGTTTATCAACTTAATTTATCCATCACCAGATTAAAACTCGTAGAAATACAAAACTTGATTCTAAAATGATCCAGCTTAAACAAAACAACAAAAATGTGATAAATGCTGCTAGTATTTATTTATTTATTAAAATAGAAACGTATTATATTTTGGAAGTTATGTTATTTTGGATTTGCAAAACGGACATGGTAAGTTGTAACAGAAGCGTAACCACCTCAAATAAGCAATTAAAAGTTGGTTTCGCGCAGCAGTTTTCGGTTCATACCAACAACTCCATTCTCTCTCTCTCTCTCTGTTAACAGTTACAACTTTCCCATTTAATCCACTCTCATTAATTATCTCAATTCCTCTACAAATCACAAACATTACATATTCAGCTTCACTTTTCAGTTTTCAGACTGAGAGAAAAATGAACGACAATGGAAATGGAGAGAAAACTAAAGGATCATGGAATCCACATGAAGACGAAGCATTGACAAAGCTCGTGGAAGTGCACGGCCCACGCAACTGGTCCTTAATCAGCACCGGCATTCCTGGACGATCTGGGAAATCGTGTCGATTGCGGTGGTGCAATCAGCTCAATCCCGCCGTGCAGCGATGTCCGTTCACCGACGCGGAAGATGCCATGATCATGCAGGCTCATACGGTTCACGGAAACCGATGGGCTACAATTGCGAAGCTTCTGCCTGGTCGGACTGATAATGCGATTAAGAATCACTGGAATTCGACTTTGAGGAAGAAGCTCGGGGATTTGAGTAGGAAACGGAGCTCCGATAATTCAGGTTCTACGGGTTCGGGGCTGAAGAGGATTTGTTCGCGGGAGGAGAGGAGTATTTGTAGTGGAGGTGGTGAAGATCAATTGGGCTTGGAAGGGAGTATTAATAGGCCCAGTGGGCTTGCTTTGAGTTTGTTACCTCCTGGAGGTGAATTGGTTGAAATGGAAAAGGAAGAGAAGAAGTTTGAAGAAATGAAGGTTGTGAAAGATGAGGAGAGTGGGAAATCAGTTGTGCAGATTGAACAAGGGTGTTTTATGGCGATTGTGCAGAAGATGATTGCTCAGGAGGTTCATGATTATGTAGACAAGTTACGGGCTAAAGGAGGGTTTTTGCGTTGATGGCTAGTAAAGATGCGTAAATTAAATGTTTAGATTTGAATTTCGATTAGATTTTACATATACTCAGGATGGAGTTTGTAATCTTTTTTATTGAGCTCAAAAGTTCATTTTAAAGTTACTTTACATATGATAATCCAATCAATAACTAAGATTATCGAAGCACATTTTCCATCCAAAAGGTGTAGCTCACAAACCATGAAAGCGAATGCCCAAGTGAATTAATCAGTTGAAGGGACAAGTGAATTTGTCAGGATCAAGGATTTCCAGCTCCGTATCAGGTTTAACAACTGTACGCAATCGCTCAGCCACCTCCTTCGCTCTTCTCCTTAAACAATCTGCCTTAATGCTGATATTCTCTACTAAAACAAAAGTTTTGATTACATGCAGAGTTCAATTTTGTGCAAGGAAGGACAAGAGTTTATCAAGGAACGTAGTGCTTCAGCAGTTCCGGGATTAAAAATTCCTATACGCAGCTTCTTGAGTCTTGGGGCTACTGGAAACGTTTTCGAATTATACTGAAATGAAAGAGAAAAATAAATAAATAAATAAATAAATGTCACAACTTAACTCTTGAGTGTATCAATAAAAGGATACAGGAAAAAAGAGGTTTCAATCACTGACCTCAATTTCACCTAAATCATATACAGTAAAGCACTTCAAGTTGAGACAAACAACTCAAAACATCTGGAAAGTCACACAATAAATCATATCCACAGGGACCGCCAATGACAAGTTCAGTCAAATTAGGGGCATTTTTCAAAGAACTTATTTCTGGTCCATCCTAATGGATAAACACCCCTCAGTTCTCAGTTAATAGCGTAAAATCCCCTTAATTATTAAAATTATATCAAATCCTTCCAATTTATACTAAATTCAGCGTCATGCACCCTCACTACCATTCTGTCAATTTGGACCTAACAGTGTTAGCAGTAAATATGTAAAGATTGGATTAACCTAATATATGGGAAAAAATTTCCAAAAACAAAAAATACTTTAAGTTGCGTCATTATAGAAAAGGGCACCTTATTTTATGACCGTCCGATCTTGATACTTTATATTTTTCATCTGTCCAATTTGTGTACTTCGTCAGTCAAAATTGACGGTCCCTTAAATTTTGCAGGAAAAAGTCCAAAATAAGTACCGTAAGTTGTGTCATTATCAAAAAATGTATTGACCAATTGACTATCCAATTTTGATTCTTAAAATTTTTCTTTTTACCAATTTGAATACTGCATCTGTCAAAATTGAATGAACTTTAATTTTGACCTAATTAGTGTGCATTAGCCTGAATTAACACATTTTACACTAACATGTAGTTTGAATAAAAATTAATAATAATTAAAAAATCAATTTTAATCTGAAAACATTACATAACATTCAATAAAAAAAATGTTAAATCCTAATATAAACCTTTTTTATAAAACAAAACCCACGAGCCAATTCTTCTACAATTACTTCAATAACATTACTTCCTCCACCCAAAATTGAGTGATTTCACAAATAATCTAGCGTACTAGAAGTCGACTAAGATTCTTGGAATAGTTGAAAAATAATAGCTGTGTGGGTTTTGTTTTATAACGAAAAATTATATTGTTAGGCTTTGTAATTGGTTTATTTATTTAATTTTATGTTTATTTTTCATATTAAAATATCTTTTAATTTTTATCTAATAATTTTTTAATTTAAAGTGTGTGTTATTCACGTGACATTTTGATGAAAAATTATGTTTATTAATTCATGCAAATGCACATTAATTAGGTCAAATTTAATCGACGAAGTACTAAAATTGGACAAATTAAATATAATAAAGTACCAAAATTGGACAAATAAATAAAAATTACAACCACAGTATTACTAGCATTAATCAATGGGGAATTGCAAGTCGACATCATGGTTTTGGTAGGAGTAAAAGCTTGTCTAACGTAATGCCTATCGGTTCTATGAAATCAAAACAATTTTACGAAAGGCAAAAAATAAAATGAAAGAAGAATAAGTCTAAAAAAAAGAAAAACTTGTTCTAAGTTTCAAATGGGTAATTTTAAACATTTTACAAGAAGAAACACTAAACAATTCTCAATAAAGGCGCGTGCATGAACGCTCTGTCAACTTAGACGGTCGGGGAATTTCGCGCAAAGTTTAATATGAATTGGGGGAATTTAGTGCAATTTTGATAATTGAGGAAATTTCACGCTACTAAATGACAATTGAGGGGTATTTTATGATGTTTACCCGTTTTATCCCACGTCACTGCACTACTTTTAAACATTTTAATTTAAGAGAATAAACTTTTAAGCCTACAAGTGAGATTGCAGAGTCAAGGGATAAAAGATCAAGGGGCTGATTGGTATAGAATTTGAATGGCATTTTGATGGATTTTGATGAAATTGTGTATGGAATGGAATTGAAATGGGGGTATTTCAAATGTATTTTAGGTAAAAATCACTGTTCATCGAGCCAAATGAACCAATTATAATTGTTTTCCAAACGGCCCCGAGATTTGGGCAATCGGATAAACTTTTCTGGAGTAGTCACATATATATATGTATATATATAACAGCTCGATAGATGTTAGTTGGTTCCCGGATATACTTAGCCTCTTCTTCGTCATATTTCCATAAACTGGGATGTTGTTCCAATTCATCTAGTATTTCAAAAGCATCAAAGTTAAGACGAGGAACATAGGCCCATATATGTCTCCATCTCTTTGATAGGAGGCTAGTACTTCCAGCCTCTTTCAACGTTAAGAATGAGATTATGCGGATGAGAATGGAACTTTACTTCCTAAAAGTTCCATTAATTATATGTTTAAACTGAACAATTTATATTTACAAGTTAAGAGTAAATTCGAGTTAAAGTTAGATGATTTAACCGAAAAAAGTTAATATGTTCATTTGTTTTGGGACAGAGGGAGTACAATTTAGTCACTATTCATGAATTATCCAATATTCGAACGGATTTAACTACAATTCTATACTAAACAACCAGTTTGAACAAATGTTTGGAGTACTTGATTTTGGCGGGAAAGATTGGAGACAATTATTACTATTTATTGGGTTGGGTCTAATTACTGAAGTAAGATGAGATTGGGCTCAATCTAATGGGCTTGTGCTGCATGAGCTGCTCAATAACGTTCAGGCCAATATCTTTCCGAGATCAATAAATCAAAAATAAACGTGTTATCATTTAAACTCTCTAATACATAAAAAAAACTATATATCGTCATACTAAAATATAATTTTGAGTGTGGAAATATTATATTTACATTTTATAATACATATTTTTTACATTTACATTTTATGATACAACATTTTTTGAATAGGTCTTTTTTAAAATTTTACCTCCAACTTAGTTGCTGGAGTAAAATTTCCCAAAGAATCAAGTTTTATTTAAGCTCAAGTACTAATTTATCAACAACGTTGAACTACCCATTGATGCATCATTTAATTTAATTTGTTTGAGTGTAAAGAAGTATATACGTATTCATACGATCCCACTTCATGACAAATTAGTAGTAATATTTCATTGTCATAATGTTATTGATATTTATTAATAAGAATTATTTATTTTATTAAAATTTATTAAACTAAATTGGATATGTTTTTAAGTTTAAGAAGACTAAGTCAATTAGGGTGCCTTGTATGGAAAGGAAATTTCTTGTATAAAGGATACATATACAAGTAAAATATTCTCCTTAGATTTTGTTATCGCCAAAGTATTTGCAATATGATCTGCTACATTCCCCAAGGTATATACGATACGATTCTCTCCTCTTTTGATTAACTACTACATATATACTTTTTATACATAGAATGATGAGTTATCGCGATTTTTAAGAGTAACTAATTAGATAAATAATACTCATCATAGGATACACAGGTTTCATTGTTGACTTATCAATACTCCAATTATGTCCCCATCTACTCTTTATTAAAAGTCGCAACAGTATCTCTCCTCCTTTATAATAGATTAGGCGCTTTAATTATATTTATTCAAATTTGTTATATTGTTAGAATGGTCGTACTCCCACTTAAATCGAACATTTTATAAAAAGATTCAATTTTAATTGAAAAGTCTACTTAAATTTTATATCAATTATTCCCTTAAAATGGACTAGAAAAGTGATTAGGATTAGGAATTAGGAGTATGTTCATCCAATTGACTTGTGAGCGCTAAAGATAAATATGACATGTATGGCTCAAATTATTTAATAGTACAGTTTTCATGAAACAGTAGCCCGCTTCCCCAATTTTTACTTTCATAGATTTTGTCCTTAAAAACTTATCTAGTTCTAAAGTGACATGTGATACTACGTAGATCCTCATGCACATGCAGTGTGAGAAGATAATCAATGAATAATCATCAATTATTATGGGATACATCATCCGGGTGTAATGTTCGAGAAGGTGGGTTTTTATCAATGAGTTATGAATGTACGGTTAGTTTCTTTATTAACGAGTATATGGGTTATATATCATTCCGGTGTAATGCTCCATTACTAATCATTTATAGCAATGAAACAAAACTTACTTGATAAGATGTATTCTCGTAAATTTATAGGTCAGAGAATTGAGTAAAAAGAAAATCTAAATAAAACATTTACGAGCTTGACTTGAAATCTCATTTGGACGGATGAAAATCAGGTTGAAGCATCGTGATTTTTTAACTAAGTTCATTGGAATCAATATGAATTCAAGAGCATGTATTTTCAAATGAATGATATGATTTTTAGCTAATTTCTTAATGTATTAATATTAATACCATCTAAATGCATGTTCATTATATTTATATAGTACTAGTTACATGATATTTCGTAAAATTATAAAACTAACTTGGTACTTGAAGAAAAACCATAGCACATCTCAATCCCAACGTATTTTAAACTAATGGGATATTATTGTAATCGATATGTGTATTTTCGTGTAGAACTATAGTAGGTTCATATTTATAGTTTTTCAATTTATTTTATAGTCTCTGTTTGTTGTTTTAAGAGCATATATATTGTTTATATAAATATATATATAAATTTAAATGATAAAATTCGGATGAGTGAAAATCTGGAGAAAATATTCTTTGGATTGTGAATCATTTGACTCTTTTACAGGAGACCAAAGTACCTTTGACAGGAAAAATAAAAAAATTGACGGCATCGAGAGAATCTAACCATGGTAAGCTTTATGGTTTCAGGTGTGGACCCAACTACTTGCAAGATTATTATTTTTGAAAAAATTTACATCATATAGAATCAAAATTCCAAAGTATATATAAGAAAACTAATTTAAGCTATATTATCCAGTGTGTCATTTGCACATGTATCCTCCAACTTCTATTTATTTTATATTGAGTAGTCATTGTGTAATAAAGTGCAATGATTACGACAAGATCATTATCGATCACAATAATCATTAGTATTAGTACAATAATGTATTATGTACATACCAATACCACCATACATATATACAAACTTAATTATATATCACTTGTTAATCTCAATTCTCAAGATATGGATATGCTGAATTAGGAAGTACTGATCCTGTTCTTACGGGATTTGAAGACCACTCCGAACACGTTATCATCTATTTACGATTAAACAAATAGACTACTATATAGTTAAGCAATAATAAACACAATTATGAGCAATCATGTTCAAATAGCACACACAAGTAGTTCATTTGAAAAACCTGCCAGTTTGTTAATTAATTTATAGTTTATAGTTGTAATAGTTACACAAGTCAAAATATAAAGATAAAATTGGTTCGATTCGATGATCATCAATGCCTAAACGTTGTGCAGTGGACTCAAGTGGTACTAAAAAGACAAGAAATGATGATCGCAACTTTAGAATATTTCCAGATTTTATGCTTTTTGCATGGCGCACGTTTGCACCCACAATCCAACTTTCATCATTAACCAAGACTTTCCTTACCAGTCCTAAATTTTCAACACGCCCCAATTTCACGTATACAATTATGATAGATTATATGTAAATACATGGAATACACATTAATATTTGGTACGATTTATATCGATAATGAAATTATTTGAATACGTTTATAATATGTCATATTGCGTCCCTTCATTTTGAGTGAACTTTATTAAAATTGACCGCACGTGTAGACAATCCCCACTAAGGTGTGATGGTGTATTTTCACCAGCCAAACATTCTTTAAAGTTCCCCCAACCCAACCACACAACACAAGCAAGGACTCATCAACACTCTATAGATTTCATGAAACCCGATCTCCATTTATAATTGTCCCTTAATCGTGTTTCATGGGCACACATGTAATATACCTCGACCACCTTATTCATTAGGTGAATATTTCCCAAAAAAACTACTGGTACTAATTTTAGGTGGTGTTTCAAAATCGTTGTTTACATTTATTCTGGACCAATTTTGTTGCTTTAAGCTTTAACTTTCCTATATTTTTTATTTGTGGGAATGAAAAGATGCGTCTTGAAACTACTCATTTCCTAAAACTACACACTAATCACACTTTTTGTGATGATAAGTTTCTAGCTGCCCGAGTTTTCAATGTCTAGATTTGTGCTACCTGCCTCATATGGAAAATATGCTAAACTTTTGGTATTCCTATATATTTTTAGCTTGGTTGATGTAAGCGTAAACGTGAATGTGTCATGCAGTCCAACATTCTCATTGCAAATATCTGTAGTTAGTATTAAGGGGGTTTTGGTTAGAATTTTTTTATAAATAAAATGTTAGTAGTATATTAATATATGGTGGAGGTATAAGGTGATTTAGAAGTAATGAGATGTTTGTATATAAATAAAGTAGTTATAATTTTATTCGTTTTAAAACACTTTGTTAGTTGAAAGTTACCTTCTTCAATATTGAATTAACATATACTGCATGAGCATTAGGGGAGTACAGAATTTTGGTTTTGGGCCTTTTGGTAGAGGTGAGATAATACGTTAATGTGTGGTTCTATAGTTAAATAACAAGCACATAAAGTGTTCTTATGTTGGAATCTATTGGTGGGAATTTACTATTTTAATAGTGAATATAGGTGTGCGTAGGGTTCAAATATTGCCCCCTTTTCTTCTTATGTATAATGTGGGGTTAGGTCCATACTCTACCATAATTATTGAAGGTTACTTTTATAATTAGGGAGTAGTGTATCGAAATGAGTATTTAAAATACTACAAAGTCTTGAGAAGAAGCAATTTTTTCATTAAATATAAAATTTTGCACTTTTCATTTAAAATATGTGAAAGTTTATTCAATGTTTGTGAGTTTTTACGTACTGTCTTTGAATTTTTATTTATAATATGTGAGTTTTTATTTAGGGTCTGCGAGGTTACGTTGTCTGTGAATTTTTATTTAAAGTTTGTGAATTTTTATTCAGAGACTGTGAATTTTACGTTGTGTGTGGATTTTTATTTACGGTATGTGAGTTTTAATGTAAACAAAACAGAATTTACATATTTAATAAAAAAATTGGTATTTCTCCAGATTATCTCAGTTTAAAACACAATACTATAATAACAAATTGAATATTAAGCTATTAGACATATAGGGTTATTATTTCAATTTTTAAGATTTCATTTGTCCCACCATGCTTCTTGCGATATGATATACAGAAAAGACTCTCAAGGTGTACATTTTGCATGTCACCTATCACTTGAAAATCGAAATCACAAAACTCATAATGTACCACTACAATATTAGAAAACTCAAGCACATTCTAACACCTGTCAAGAAACAAAATAACAATTTTATTCTATAAATTTATTATTACAATTAGAAAATTTTATGAAAATTCGTACTTCACGATACAATACAACATATGTATTTTTAAAAATCCTCCCCATAAAGAATACTAGACAATGAGTCATGGACAATGAGTAATAGCCACTACTCATATTTATTGCTCCAAAAAAGTATAATTTTTCAACTACTGTATACTGCTAATTAAGCATGATAACATGGCTAAATATATGCAATTCATAAGCATTAAGTATACACTGTATATTGAAAAAAAGAAAAGAAAAGAAAGAATTATACACGGTCTATCCCGAACGACCGTCTTTATATATATAACTAGAAATACATACGAACATCTTACATGACTACATGTAATCAGATGCGTTAAAGTTCAACATCGCTAATCCTGACCGTACCCGTAACTATATGTAATTAAAAAAGTTCAGCATCGCTCTAGAGCGAAGCTAGGATTTTTTTCAACCCGTACTTAAACGCGACTTAAAGTAAAAATTATTTATTTCTTACATTTTACTTCATACAATTGATGTTCTTAACAGTACCACATAAAATAGATACATTACAAAAATTAAAAAGAAAAACACATCTGATAAATAATAACCAATATCAATTCTACACACAAATTGCACATTTTACGTTTGAAAGTACATTTTGCATTGTACATATAACACTACACGTCAATCCTAATATAAGCATACATGAGGAGGATGTTGGTTTGTGTATATGTCATTTCAATGTGATTGAATTGATATTGCTAATAAAAATATTAAATTATACAAAATGTTTATATAGTATAACATATATTTTTAAAATCATGAAAAACATCGATATTTCTTAACGAAATACTCTAATTAAGATTATAAGTATAAGTGATAGCCTTAAGGTAAATCATTGTTGAAATTTAAAGTTTGTGCATCCTTTTTATTTATTTTTATAATAAACGGTATTGTAAATAAATAAAAAATGAAATAAAAATAAAAATAGAGTCGGCAAAATTTCCTGAAAATGACCCGTGAAAGGGTAGGTTCACCCCTGGGTATTCTGAGCGGACCCGTTAGAAATTCCAGCAAGGTCCTACTAGTCTTATGAGTTATCATATCTCCCTCCTAAGTCCTAACACAAGGAAACAGTAGGTAACCTCAAAGGCACGTGGAAATTAGCGGGCAGAGAGAGATAGCGTGAGGAAGAGAATGAGGTGATGAAAGCAGAAGCAGAAGCAGAATCATAAGTGTTGGATGCTTTTAAGTTTTTTGGGCAGCAAAAAAAAGCTGTATTGTACAGAAGATACCATCCTATCCTACAAAAGAGAGCAAGAAAGATTTCTTCTTCTTCTTCATCTTTTATTACTATACACACATACATACCACTTCACTGTTGTAATTGTAAATTCAAAAAAAGAAAATTAAAAATGTATTCATTTTTGCTTGCCAGTAGTATAGTATAGTACTACTATCTATCTATCTATCCATCCTACTGTTTACATTTGCAACTTGAAAAACCAAACAAGAAAAAGCCATTGAACCAAGAGAAAGTACACTGCACTCACTCACTCACTCACCT
>JAYMSP010000708.1:0-43241 GCA_036897095.1 Plantago elongata | reverse complement strand
ATATATATATATATATATATATATATATATATATATATATATATATATAATTCTTGTATATGTGCGTGTGTGTGTTTATTCTTATAAAAATCATGTTCTTTTCCTAATATAAAGAAAAATCACGTCGCTCACCCTGCAGTTGTATGACTTATGCTTTGTATCTTCGTCTGCAGACTCATAAAGTTCAGTTCACCCCTACTTAATTATATTTAATATATTATAGTTCAGTCAACTCGGATAAATGCAATCGAAGTGAACATAGCCTTTTTAGTTACCTTATTTGTACTGGTATTTTGTGAAATTTATGTTATTTAGTAATATACATAAATTTAATTATAGATGTTATATTAATCGGAGCACTAATATGATCGAAATTAACATGACGTTTTGACAATAGATCGATAAAGAGTAATTTTGTTATTGTATTTCATATCTTTGCCATGTTCGATTTTGATTTTTAATTAAGATGATGAAATTGTATCACTACCTTAGTCTCTGTCTCTGTTTATTAAAACTAGCTGAAAATTAGTTGGTAATTTTTTTAAACAAATTAAATCCATGTTCAACAAAACTAGCTGAAAAGGTGAAAGTTGAATATTAACTTGTAGCTGGTTAGGTAGCTTTTTTTTTTCAACAAGCTAACTTGACTAGCTAGCTTCTCGAACTAGCTAGCTTGTTTAAAAAGCTGTGAATTCACGTAACGAGTTTTTAATTAAAAAAAAGTTCATGGAACTGAAAAGCTAATTGAAAAAAAGCTAGTGGTAAACATGGAAGGCAACGGCTTTTTAAACAAGCTAGCTGGTTTGAGAAGCTAACGAAGTTAACTTGTTGAAAAAAGAATTACCTGAACTTTTCAGCTACCAACTAGCTTTCCATCTACCTTTTTAGTAAAATGATCCTCATTTCATTAACTTCTCAAACCAGCTAGCTTTTTTAACAAGTTGCGTGTTGAAGTAATAACTTTTTTATTAAATTTTTTTAATAAAAATTAGTGATAATTTGAAATTTTAGATTATTTTAGATTATTTTACCCACCCACGAATTATTCTCCATATGCTTTGAAAATTTATAGTCAAAAGATGTTGAAATCTGACGGAACTCGAGGGAATAAACATGCATACAGCATACTCACATTGATTCCGATTATAATCCGATCCAAACGGCCGGTAATGCCAATATCTCCATTTGATTTTCAGCAAATTGCTTAAAATCTGATCCCAGCTTTTTTGGCACTAGCAAAGTATTAATTTAATTTGGTTAGTTCTTTCTTGACTCTGTCTAACTTGTGGCAAAAATAGAAGTGGGCCGGGCCCATATACTATTTCCACGTAGTAGTGTGATGATTGGCATCTGGCAGTCGAATTTGTTGTGTAATATAGTGGAACTGGAGAAGCCCAAATGTAATTATTTGGTATAGAATTAGAGTGATATGACGTGGATTCGAATTAAATTTTTCAATGTGCATTTAAATATAAATATAATAAAACTGAATTGCAATAATACGCTAATACACACTCTATATCAGCCTGACACGTTACTCCAAACAAATAAATGCTGCATTTTCAACACCATTTTCTAATGTTCACTCATTCCGTTAGTGTAATAGTAGGAGTCCCCAGGCTACAGTAGTAAATGTGATCTAAGTAAACTTTTCGTCGACGGTAGACTATAGAGTGATAACCTTCACTGGGACTGGGAGATATGAGTGGAGCCTTAATCAGAACTTGAATCGACTTGTTAAAGCTCACTTAATAAAGTGAACCAGCCGAACTTAAGTATTATAGTATTATGCTAGTTTATATAACGAATCGAGCTTTATTCGATTCGACAAAAGCTCGTTAAGAGTTATTATATTAATATATTTATATTTATTATACATGTTTGTAATAAATAAGGTTCGTTAAAATTTACATTTTTTCAAGTTCGAATTGAGCTCGAACTCGTTACGTGTTACTCTATTTTGAGTCCGTTCTCCTTATTCGTTTTATTAATGAATCGAGTCGACCAGATCGATTGAGGTCAAGCTTGAACTGAGTATCACAATGGTTGGCTCATCTAAAATCACTAAACTATACAGTATAGTTTGTGGCAATGCCTACCAAAAGGTGATCACAGAAATAACAATCACGTACGATGGCAATTAGAGCAGTCGCTTTAGTCATTTCAAGGTGATCACAAAAATAACAATAGATGCTGAATATTCAGCGTGAAAACTACATAAAATAAAATATGCAGGTCACTTTCTTGAATTTTATCATTATCTTAGCTTAATGTCATTATCCCTCTCACCCTATTTAGTCAGTACTACTACCATTTGTGGGCATCCCTCTCCTATTTATTGAAAGTGTAGATAAAATCTGTGGACGTAGGTTGTTTAAAAGATAAAAAATGAGTACTAATTTTGTTAGTAATAAATTATGTAAATAGAATAAAATATTAATTCTAGTATATTTAATAATTTAATTAGTTTAGAATTATAGAATAGCGTAGTCTCCTTAACTTATATAATTAGATTTATTTTGTATTGTACACTATATATTCAAGGAAATTAATGGAGAGATTTCACACAAAAAACATTCTTTCATGATATCATCATAGGTAACGATTGATTTTCCGCTGCTTAAACATTCGAACCTTTCTTTGTCTCCAGATATCCATACTAATATATACCGACGGCCTATTCTTCCTCCACATATACAACATGTCCTGTTCGATTGCTCCTGCCATTGTAATCGCCTCTCTGTTCGATTACTCCAGTGCTGCAATTGACTCCTTTGTCCGTCGAATCTTGTTGTACATTCCTTACAACATTCGACTTTCCTGTCCGACCCAGTTTACTCAAACTCGATTCTCATCCCGTTGATTTTTAGGATTTCAGCATATTGTCTCCCTCTCCCTCACCATGAAATACATTGCCTCATATCCTCAAAATCATCTTTCCACCCCGCCTTTACCGTGTCAAACATCAGGAGTCACATTCATGTTATGTTGGAACTGGAAAATTCCCCATATGGGACATGGGCTGAGCTCTCAGGATTCATGCATATTCGCATAAAGTTCTTCACCACATCATTTGTCCATCACCCGATGAGGAGAGACCGGCTCCCATGACGACTGAAGAGAAAGAACTTTGGAAAACCATTGATGCCTTGGTTCTTCAATGTATTTACACAACAATCTCTAACGATTTGTTAAATACTATTATTGAAACCGGTGCTACAACTATGCAAGCTTGGGAACGTCTTCAGGATGTTTTTCAAGATCACCAGTCCTCTCATGCAGTTACCCTTGAACAGGAATTCACGTCCACTCAGCTTGAGGATTTTACTCATGCTTCAGCTTATTGTCAGCGATTGAAAGGTATTGCGGATCAATTAAAGAATGTTGGTGCTCCTGTTACTAACAATGTATTAGTTCTCCAGCTTGTTTCAGGCCTCACGGATGCATACAAGGGTGTTGGAACACAAATTCGACACTCCAAGCCTCTTTCATCCTTCAATGAAGCTCGTTCCTCATTGTGTCTTGAGGAAAGGGAATTGGCAGATATGGGTTCACATACCTCTAGATCGGCTATGGTATCTACTATGGACGATTCCACCTTTGATCATAGTAATACCGGTCGAGGACAAAACAACAACAACAACTCTCAACGCAACAAGAAGAAGAATGGTCAAGGGAAGTAAAAACAGGCTCAAGGACGCGGACGCGGACAACAGACACCTCAATCTGCCCCTCGCTCGACTCAAGTGATCCAACAACCTGCCGGTTATGGACAGTGGCAGTGGGTTCTTATGAACCCGCCGTCGTGCGCTGTTCCAACCACATCATGGGCAAGGCCGGTTTACCAGCCTCAAGCCCCGCAACCACCAGTTTCAAACAAACAACTCGTACCTCAAGCATATATGACTGGAATCCTACCTCAACCAGTTCAATATATACCAACGGACGTTGCAGCTGCTATGCAAACTATGATTTTGCAACCGCAGGATCCGAATTGGTACATAGACTCTAGAGCATCTTCTCACATGACATCCAACAAGGGTACGCTCTCGTCTTATTTTAATTCGATCATCGTCCTAATATTATTGTGGGTAATGATCAATCTATTCCAATTCGTGGTCAAGGTCATAGGAGTCTACCTCCCCCTCACCCTCCTCTTTCCTTACAAAATATATTGCATGCTCCTAAACTCGTTAAAAATCTTATCTCTGTACGCAAATTTACTACCGATGATTCTGTGTCAGTTGAATTTGATCCTAATAGGCTTTCAGTGAAGGAATTTCTGACGGGGATGGTAATAATGAGATGTGATAGCCAGGGAGATCTCTACCCGCTTACATCTCATCCGCTTTCTTTAGGTGCACCCTTGGCGCTTGCTGCCACCTAGCTCACCCACTATTTGGCATGCTCGTTTAGGTCATCCAGGTTGTTCTGCTTTAGAGTCTGTTAGGTTAGATAAAGACATCATTAGGAATAAACCTCGTGATTCAAGTATGTGCCGTTCTTGTATTCTCGGTAAACAGGTCAAATTACCTTTCGATAAATCTGTATCTCAAACCTTATTTCCTTTTGATATAATACATAGTGATTTATGGACATCTCATGCTTTGAGTTCAATGGGGCATCGTTATTACGTCTTGCTTTTAGATGATTTTACAAATTTTCTCTGGACTTTTCCTCTTGCCCGTAAATCTGATGTTTTTGACAAGTTTGCTATTCTTTGTACTCATATCCATACCCAATTTCAGTCCTCTATCAAGAATATGCAATGTGATAATGGGGGTGAATTTGATAATAACAAATTTACTGCATATTGTCAAACTCATGGCATGTCCTTTCGTTTTTCTTGCCCTCATACTTCTTCTCAGAATGGCAAGGCCGAACAAAAAATCCGCACTAAGAATAATATCATACGGACTCTTCTTGATCATGCTTCTTTGCCTCTCTCTTTTTGGCATCATACATTGCATATGGCCACTTATTTGCTTAATATCTTACCCAGCAAACTCCTAGATAATGCTACTCCTGTTGAACGGTTATACAACCGCATATCCTCATATTCTCACCTTAGAGTTTTTGGTTGCCTTTGCTAGCCATTAACTCCATCATCCACCATTCACAAATTGCATGCTAGGTCCATAACTTGTTTATTTTTGGGTTATCCGGATAATCATCGAGGGTACAAGTGTTATGACTTGAAAACTAGGAAGATCATTATTTCTAGACACGTCGTTTTCGATAAAACGACGTTTCCTTTTGCTAAACTAGTCTCAGAGATATCACCATCAACTTCGAACGTGAACTCCACGGATTCTGTCCCTTGGATTCATAGGTTCGACATTGAGCCGCACATAGCAGCCGCTCCACCAGCCTGCCTACCGGGTGTTGTTCCGTCCCACAGAATCGCGTCTTCTGCCGCACCAAATTCCCCTCCAATCAATCATCTTCCGCCTGACTCTCCCGTGCCAAGGCCGCCTCATGCGGTCTTGCCCCAAATTCAACCATCACCCAACCAATTTTCGATTTAAAACTCTGCGAATGACCCATCGGTCCAGCCGAGTACCAATCGAACTCGCGTGTTATCGGCCCAGAATGGTTCAATTTGACCTCAAATTCAATATCCCCTATTCCACGTAACCGGGTTTCTGCTCTAAAAGACCCGAATTGGGAATTGGCCATGCATGACGAATTTAATGCTCTTATTACAAATAAGAAGTGGGAGTTGGTACTCCGTCCACCTCATGTTAATATTATTCGCTCTATATGGATTTTTGCTCACAAAGTAAAATCTAACGGTGACTTTGAGCGTTATAAGGCTCGTCTTATAGGTGATGGAAAAACTCAACATGCTGGTATGGATTGTGGGGAAACGTTTAGTCCGGTTGTCAAGCCAGCTACTATGCGTACAGTACTCAGCTTGGCTCTCTCCAGAAAGTGGCAAATTCACCAACTTGATGTCAAAAACGCTTTTCTACATGCGGAACTCAAGGAAACCGTTTACATACACCAACCACTAGGATTTCGTGATGCACCCCGAATTATGTTTGCCTACTGCATAAATCACTTTATGGACTCAAACAAGCCCCGCGGGCTTGGTATAAGAGATTTTCGGATTATGTATCTTCCTTGGGATTTGTTAATAGTAAGGCGGATACATCTGTTTTTATCTACAAAAAGGGGTTAGATGTGGCATATCTACTTCTCTATGTGGATGAGATTATACTCACATAATCTTCCTCTTCTCTTCGGACTTCGATTATGGGATGTCTCGCTTCAGAATTTACTATGAAAGATCTTGGACCGTTGAATTACTTTTTCGGCATTGAAGTTACTCGACACACTTCAGGAATGTTTCTGTCACAACGCAAGTATGCTGAGGAGATTATTGAACGAGCCGGCATGAGTTCTTGCAAGTCGACAACCACCTCGGTCGACACGAATCCGAAAGTGGGCAGTACTACATGCGATCTGTTCTTGGATCCGACCCATTATCAAAGTCTCGCAGGCGCGCTTCAATATTTGGTGTTTACACGTCCTGATATCTCGTATGTGGTTTAATAGGTTTGCCTACATATGCATGATCCGCGAGATACACACATGAATGCAATCAAACGCATTATCAGATAGCTCCAGGCCACACTCGACTTTGGTTTACATCTTTACGCTCCCTCTAGCACGAATTTGGTTTCCTACACTGATGCGGATTGGGGAGGATGTCCGGATACTAGACGCTCGATGTCTGGTTATTTTGTGTTTCATGGTGATAATCTGATTGTGGCCTTCTAAACGACAACCTACACTTTCTCGTTCTAGTGCGGAAGCTGAGTATCGAGGAGTTGCAAACGTCATTTTCGAGTCCTGTTGGATTCGTAACTTGTTGCTCGAGCTACATTGTCCCATCGTGAAGCAACACTGGTTTATTGTGACAATATAAGTTGATATATCTCGCAGGAAATCCAGTTCAACATCAGGGAACGAAACATATTGAGATGGATATACATTTTGTTCGTGAACAAGTTGCACGTGGAAAGGTCAGGGTTCTTCATGTTCCCTCTCTGTACCATATTGCATATATCTTCACAAAGGGGCTTCCTCGAGTTTTGTTAGAGGATTTTAGATCCAGTCTAAGTGTTCGTAAACCTCCCGCTTCAATTGTGGGTGTGTGATAGATTATGTAAATAGAATAGAATATTAACTCTAGTATATTTAGTAATCTAGTTAGTTTAGAATTATAGAATAACGTAGTCTCCTTATCTTATGTAATTAGGATTAGCTTGTATTGTACACTAATATATTCAAGGAAATCAATGGAGAGATTTCACAAAAAATATTCTTTCAGTTAGTAGATTAAGATAAGAAAAATAATACAGATTCACACTTTTATCAATTTTGAATTTTTTTTAATAATGATGAATAATTCTCTTCAAAGACTGTCTTTGTAGAAGGAATGAAATGAATTATGATAATACAGTTATAGTAAATAATATGATATATTTTATATTTTTATGAATGAGACTGGATATTTTGTAAAAGTTTGTTGTTAAAGTTATCGTTTAAAATAGAAAAATTGTTGAGAGAAAATAGAATAGGATTTTCGGATGTATTAAATAAGAGAGTACAAGCATGTATATATACAAGAGAAAGAAGCTTCTAGAGAACCTGTAACATCTGTGCCTATAACAGTCTAACTCAATACTAACTCGTGTACATTTATTCTCTAACACTCCCCTTGAATGAACAAGAGTTAGTGATTGTTGGTACGCGAGAGATACTGCCTCGTTAAAAACCTTGCTAAAAAAAATTCAGTGGGATAAAAACCTAGCGAAGAGAAAAAGAATACAATGCGTATCCAACTCCCCTGATTAATATCACTTCAATTCTTCGAATATCCGAAATCCAATCTTCCAAACCAGCTTCTCAAATAATGAAGTTGAATGTGATGCGGTTGAACAAATCTTCATATATGTTGCACTTTGGTGAAATCTTCTTATGGTGAAAGAACTTCTGTAATATACGCCTCGTCTTCTTCAGAAAGAACTCTTCAAATACTTGAAACACCATGTAGTCTCATTGTTCCATAATATAATTCCATAATGTTGTAAAGATATCCCAATAAGCCCAAAACTCTTAGCTTTTCCAAATCAGTGTCACAATCATGGAGATATATGGGCTTATAATGTTGCCTCATTAAAAACCTCGCTAAGAAAAACCCAATGGGATAAAAACCTAGGAGGGAAAAAGAGTGCAACCATTTCTCACAGGATGCGCAAAAGAGTCATTGTTGCTTTACCGTTATTAATTCATGTACCTTCTTCAGGAAGTATATCAAGGATCATTGTAGCTCTTGATAGCTCAATTCATTGTGGTGCTTCTGGACCATACCTGTCATAAAGATAGTGGTAATACTCCTTGTAATAATTAATCTCCAAAACTTCTGGTTGAGCCAATATCGGTGTAACCAATAATGGTCTTCACAAGTCATGAGAACCATATCTCATATGTACTTTGCTTGTTCATGGAGGTTTAAATACATGAAACCTCAGTTCCTCAAGAACTTTTCTTATTCGATCCATGCTCATCGACATGATACTTTTAGCCTCCCTTCGGGATTAATTGTCGGAGATGATATTTTCCCTCATTGAACTTTCTCAAATCATATGACTTCTAAGTCAAGTAATTCGCTGGACAACCGTACGAATTTCGAATTCGTTTGATCAAAAGGACCTCAAGTCCATGAGCTCATTTCTATCATCATCATGATGTCATCGAATGGACTCACATGTAATAGTCCCATTAATTTACATGTCCATCAATTTCGCATATATACTTATAAGTCTCGGTTCCATGTATATCGGTATATCAAATAGAAATTTACATGCCCAACTTAGATAATCACAAATACATACAACCATAGTATGCTTCATACCATAGTTCTCTATGAAGAACAATATGATGGGAGTCGATATATTTGCACAGTTGGATTTCTTGTGCTGAAATCAAATTTGCCGTTAAATTGGAGATCATACTTGTGGATTTTCGACTACTTATATATCAATCAATATCACTTTAAAAGTGTGACTTTTGCTCATTTCAAGATATCCACAATCATGCTTCTCTCAATGTTGTATCTTGCCATTATAATAATTACAACATGAGAACAATTTCAACACATAACCATGTGGAAACTTCAGGTTCCACAACAACGGTTAAGTTATAACCGGATGACCTAATTTGTCACATCGAGATATCCCTCATAAATCACTTGGATTTGGCCTTTCAATAATGTGACATTTAACACAATCAACGTGTCTTTGTACTTGGCAGGACTAATAATATCAATTCCTTCATGAATTCAATCTAATATATGTTCTTGAGCACAGTTTCGAAAGAGTAGACACTCTTGTGTAATGATGAATATCAAGCCTTACACTTTCGTTATACTTCTTGAAATAATCCATCTATCTAGAGGGTATATATGAATCTGTGCATTTACAATATCATGCTCCCCTTAAATGTTCATGGCATCATTAATGTTTTACCAATTTCATGTTGGTAATCATATATATGTCAAGTATTCAAGTGGTGTGTTGATGAAATATCATCCAACACTATCATTCATATATATATTTTAGCATCGTTTGCCTCGGATATGTCATATTTTCCTCATACAATGTCACATAACTTTTTCACGATATGGCTACTATATTAGCATATTAGAGGCATTATATATATTGTATGTTTTTCTAGCATATCATCATCATTAACTGTCTCATAATACAAGTGATTTTGATACATCCAACTATACCGGTTGGTTATCTACATTTTTTTTGCATCACCATCAATAATATCGTTTAATATTGGTGCGCATGATATATCCCAACAACGCCGGTTGGTTCATCCATACTTCTTTGGAATTTCATAAATTCTCAATCATCAATTCTTGACCCCTTTCGGTCTATGATGTTTTTGTTCCAACTACGTCGGTTGGTTATTTCATATTTCTTTGGAATTTCAAAAAAATTGAGATCATCAATTCTTGACCACTTCGAATCTACGATGACTTTGTATGACATTCATCTCACGAAATATTGTATCGATTTGTATCGTATAAAAGTATGATAAATTATGTATATAATACGCAAAACGATCCAGACATGCGAATTGAATACCATAAAATTTAATGTAAAACATGCTGACGAAAGCAAAGCAAAGAAGAATCAAAGGGTTTGATGCAGATAATTAATGCACACCTTCACACATTCACTGCCACACACAAATGAGTATCCCACACAAATACGTTGTACCATGCATACTTAATTACATGGTCACACGAATGCAATAAGTAAAATTACTACCTTGTGCCTTTACCTGTAGATCGAATGGAAGAAAAACTATTTTGGGTTTCTTTCTTGTACGGCAGATGGCTGGACCTTTTTTTTGGTCCTTTTATGCTTATGCTTGTTCGGCAGGTGTATATATTTAGAGTTTTGAATTGTTTAACACTATCGTGCTGATAAATATTGAGAGAAAATAGAATAGGGTTTTCTGATGTGTTAAATAAGAGGTACAAACATGTATGTATACAAGAGAAGGAAGTTTCTAGAGAGCATGTAATAGCTAGGTCTATAACTGTGTAATTCAATACTAACTCTGGTACGTTTATATTTTAATAAAAATGAATATTTAATAGTGGAACCGATTAGCCTCCATTTTCCGTGTCGTTTCCGCAAGGCCGCTTCAATTTGTTTCCAGACATTTATTTATGTTCATAATCATAATAATAGGATGAGTGTTGGACCAACTATTCGTTTGGCAGCTTCATGTCTTCGTCAAGAGTCACATTGTTTATCTTTATAAAACTATTTTGGTGTTCAAGTGATGTTGATATTAATTAGCACACTTATTTGCCCGTGTCTTGTAAATATAAGTCCATTTTCTACCAACTGGGGTACTCTAATTTATTGTTACGGATTAATTTAGTTGGTACTTAGCCGTATGTAAAATTGTATACATTTGACACGAAATTTTAAGTCAAGAAATGAAAAAGTGATAAGAGTTATTTATTTGAGAATGTGTACATAAAAATGTAAATGTAAGTTTTTGTTATTTGTTCGATGTGAGATAGATTAAATTTAAAAAGTATATATAAAGTTTTATATGATGATTAATGGTGGTAATTATATATATAACATAACGATGTACAATTCAGTTGGTAATACGTTTTATTTTTAATTAATAAGTTGAGATTCGAGTAACTTTTAGCCATTTAAGAAAATATATTAATGGTGAGAGTTCCAATTTCATTTTTAAAAAGAGAACCGCAATGACTACCCATGACCCAAACAATAGAATGTAAAGTTGCAAACAACCACCTGGCTAGAATTTTGATGGTAGGTTTGGTATACTACTATCCATGTACTGGAAGTGTAATGATCATTTGGAGGTTGTTCATATTCTACCCCTTATAATTTTGTTCAGATTATAAATAAATTGGTGTGCCGTTCGAAAGTAAGGTTGGAGGCCACTAAGGATGGAATAAATCTCACCGACATGCTCTAGGCATAAACAATTTAGTATACATCTCTTTTAGCGAATTCAGGGCTGACCGATGCCCGTTTGGATGCTACTCGGAGATTTTGTATTTGTTATGGTATTTAAATGTTGAAGATCGAAATGCTTCTACAGTAGTAATATTTTTCTCTACCTATATAACAAACCTATAATACTCTATCCAATTACAATTCTATACCAAACACAATTTTAACAATTCCACTACAATTCCGATCACTATTCAGACATTTAAATCGGAGCATTTAAATGGCATGCCAATCGATCCCTACATTAATTACATCTCCTTTTCTAATTTTGTGGAGATTAGGCTCCATGTTATACATAGGGAAGCTAAATCTACTCGTGCGGTTAGGCAGCTCCCAGTTTCAACTAATTGTAGTTCCCCCGTTTCTAAATTATGTACCCCTAAAAAGATAGATTAGGATTTGGATGGTAGTCGGAGGGGCTTAAGGCAGGCTTTTATATAGAATCTGGCTTTTATATAGAATCTGCGAAGGATTATCAGTTTCCATCCTGATCATGCCGTATAGCTCCTAAGTGGCTTAAGGCATGCTTTTATATAGAAACTGCGAAGGGTCATCGGTTTCCATCCTGACCATATCGTGTATCATATATTGAGTATCTGAATAAAGGAATGTAACTTTTTCTAGTTTTGTAAATAAAATAATATGAATATCCATTTATGAGAAATTTGTGGTGAACTCATTATTATAGAAAGTAAATGATTCAATTCATGTAACTCACATCTGACAATGAAGCGTAGTTTAATTGTCGATACGCTTTCTGTCAAACAAATAAGTTGGAGTTGGAGTTACATCTATCGTTTTAAAAGAATAAAAAATAGTAGATCGCATCTAGTTTGCTTAAACATAATACACATAACATAGCAACACCTAATCGTGTCCATCGCTTAGATTTCTGGGTAAAAAAATTATAGGTCTTATTGCGCAGGTAAGGAACTTGTAATTGTGACAAAATCGTCACTTCAATATACTGAATGAGCATTGAATATTTAAATACTCATGTGATGTTTAATTATTTCATGTCGGGGTAATTTAGTCATGATGTTTGGTAAGATACTTAGAATAACTAATGTTTAAAGATGCTGCTTCAGTTTGGACTATAATCTGGCTTTTGCACTACAAACTGCTTTATATGAAGTAGACAAGCAGTGTTTAGTGGATTAGTGAATCACGAACTAATCCGCCACTGCCAAATCCAAAATGGAGTACGTGGATTCCACGTTGAAAGTATATGTTGATGAATGATTGAGAGAATCAGATTGACACTTCTAACATCTAATTGTGCACCCGGATGAAGTTGCCCTACACATTGATCCCAATGAAAAACAATCATTGGGTATATACCTTAAATGAGATGAGATTTCAGATAGACTTGTAGTGCTCACATGCCATATGTAAGGGTGATCTTCACATCAGGTTCCAGACCACATTTGGGTATGTGTGTGTGTGTCTATATATATATATATATATATATATATATATATATATATATATATATCGAATATAAAATTTATACTTTTCTAACATCTAATTAGTTCCATAGCTGTGTTGAATATTTTATGCATATATTTTAGGACAAGAGATCGAGCAGAATCTTGAAGTAGAAGGCAGATCGAAGACAGCAAGGGAAAGGAAGATTCTTGATTGCAAGTAGAAGTCGACAAGGAGAAGATTTGATGATCATAATACCATTCCTTCTAGAGTTCGATGTGCAATATACGATGGTGTCACCAACACCTATATATACGAGTTCCATGATGAAGAATACAAATATCGAGAATACCTAGCTCAAGCTGCAAAAGTTCTGTCGAGTTATGTTCTCGTATTTGTCATAGTTTGCTAAGCTGTTTCTTGCTATTGTCTAAAGATTAATAAATAGATTAGTAGAGTTTGTTCTTTACATTGCTTAGTTGTTTGCATCTAGAGAGATTTCAGAGAATCGAACTAGACTAGTCTTTGTAATCATTATTCGTACATAGTGGATATATTTCACCTTTAGACTCGGTGGATTATCGACATAGATTGCTAGAAACTTATATTGGCGTTCTTATTCTGTTGTTCATTATATCATAGGTTATTCATATAAGTTTCTAGTTGTGTTAGATTGCTTAGTGTTCGACAAGCACTGGAAAATTAATTATTCTGCTTTTCGGTGTTGTGGTCACACATAGAAGTCTGTTTTGTGTATTTAAGTGTCCCGATCCAGTTACTATTTCCCCGTATTATATTAGGTGTGGAAGAGCTCATTTGAGTTGACCGAATCGAATATGTTTAAACAAATTTCATCACAAAATATGTTTCTCAACACATTTCAAATAGCAAGACCACTCGGTCATGTGGTGTTAAATTCTCCGAGTACAAGAGGACAATCATTGTTACCCTTGAAGTTCGAAGCTGTTGTAAGAGGTTAAGAGCCCAAGTTCAAGAGATAAGAGTAAGACAGACGAGCTGTTGTATACCTCAAGTTGGCACCGCTGTATGCTCAATTAAGTGCATTTGATGTATGTCTCTAATTTTTTTGCTCGAACATATAAACATGTGCAAATTAATTCAATGTCTAAATTACCCCTCACTTGACAGCTCATTTCAACCATCTTCGGAATCAAAACAAGTTGAGATGCCAATGTAAGGGAAGGATCATTACATATCGGGAATCTTCAGGTATGATCATTCTAATTTACTGTTGAATTTCATGTCATTCACATAACAAAATCAAAAGAAGAGATGAAAATCCAATCATTTATACTTGATCCAGACTAATGCGAAGAGGAAGAGCCCCACAGATGCAAGGGAAACACAAAGGATACTTGTATACACCGATAAGAAAAAAGGCAACCGGAACATTCATTCTAGGATTCTATTAATTCCATTTTCGGAGAAACAAGATTGATTAATGTAAAATAGACCAGGATTGCTTAGAATAATCGTTTTCTCACTAATAAAACAGATAGATTCGATAACATGCCTTGTCCAGACAAACCGAGCAGCTCAAAATGGCTGCTTGAAAGGAAAGTGCTCAGCTATAAGATACATAAACATTTTATGACCTCCCCCTACCCCTGAAACCACCACCACGTGCACCTCTAAAACCACCACCTCTGCCACCACCCCTAGGAGCACCCCGTCCACGAAAGCCACCACCACCTCCACGTCCACCCCGGAAACCACCACCTCGTCCTCCCCCACGTCCCCCTCTACCAGATGGTGTAGATCCTCTGCAAAACATGAGAGCACAATGTAAGTCAAATGCGTAGCTGAGCAAGCAACCATTTACAGAGACTATTTATAGACTTGGAAGTATGGCTAATGCCTAAAATGCTCGGACAACATCACTGTCAGTATCTAATTCATTTGTATCCATGGCATACTCTACATCCCTAATAGTATATCTCAAAGGACCAAAAGAATCATATGTCCACGTATAAGACCAGCGCAAGTTAAGTTATATCTGCTTTTGTTTATAAGCACCATAACTTGTATAGCACGGGTAACACAGAAACTGCAATGCAGCCTTCAATAAACAGCTCGAAAATGAAAAGGCAAAACAAAGTAAAAGATCACAAACACAAATGAGATCCAGACCATACTCTCTGACTGAACGAATGCAAACTGGTCCATAACCTTAACCCCCCTAGGACGCTAACTAGTTTAGTATCATCTTTCCGTTCAATAAGGAAACCAAATTTACTAGACAAGCTACAAATAGAACTGTTATCCAAGCAAAAAAAAATAAAAAGGAAGAGGATTGAAGCATGAGAACAAAATGCAGCAGTGGGTGTATGCTAAATTAGTAAACAGCTAAGTGAGAGTAGAGCAAATATTTCAGTCCAACTAATTCTGAAGAATATTAGATACTCTATCAGGATTTAATACGAACACTTGGTGCCCATAAACATACTCAAATTGAACACATTTAATTCCTAAGGAATCGACTACAATAAGTATAACTCTATTAAAACATTATCAGTCAAATATCAAATCACCACCAGATACTTTGCAAAATGTTAAACTCTCAGGTGAAACATCAATACAGCAAGTACCAGTTAACTAAATTGCATCGTTCGGCTCAAATTTCCTCAACAAACCAAAGCAAATAACAAAATTAAGCAACGCAGAGAATACGAAACGAAGCACGTACTTGGGCTGAGGAAGAAATCTGGCAAGAGGCAATAGCTTAGCCGGATCAATATAGAACTTATCACCAGCACTATAAGACGTAGCCACAATCCCTTCCATCATCTTAATCGAAAAATACTTTAACAAAAAACAAACCACAAGTCAGCAACTACATACATAGCTGAGCAGCAAACACTATACAAAAAAGCTCAATTGACTCACAGATTCATTAATAGGTCCGAAAATCTCATCGACTTTACCAATCTGCGTCATGTTCTGAAGGTAAATCGGCGCGTTGAAGTACGGTATCTTCTCGTTTGTGAGCTTCGTCACTGCATCTCCTTCAGCAGCGTGAACAAATGTGGCAACCTCTGAAACACGAATTCACAAAATTTAGGTCAGTTTCTCAGCAAACGAAATTGAATCATCAGATTGATTGAAATGTAGAGAGAGGAATCGAGTACTGACCAACGACTTCGGAAGGAGGACCTTCGTCGCGGTATCCACGTCCGCCGCCGCCGAATCGACCACCGCCGCCACCTCGGAATCCACGGCCGCCGCCGTCTCTGCCGCCTCGGAAGCCACCGCGTCCTCTCATTGGAGGTCTCATAGTGTCTGGTTCAGTTACGGCTGGTGGAGCACAAGGGTTTTAGGGTTTAAGGAGTACAATGTTGTGTGACCTAGCTGTTTGGCTCATTATATATATGGGCATTTGTGTTTTTGGCTATCTCATCAAACCCGACGGGTCAACCGGTACTCTGGAGCTTTGCCGGGCCAAACACCATAAAACTCGACTACTCGAAAATCGGTAAAAATTAAAATCGATAAATCCATATTATATTGGATGGATGAACTACTACGCTTTTACTTTATTTATATTAAGTATAAATAACTAAATTAATTCAATTAGACCTTCCTCAACAGTTAGGTCGGGAATTGTCGGGATCAAGTTTCACAAGATAGGATTTTGGGCCCTAATTCATGTTTTTACAGCAAGCCCCATGTTCTAGAAATAATTATATTTTATTTTATTTTTTATTTTTAAATTCTTTTTATTATTTGACCATTTTAATGAGATGGCATTTGAGGTGTTGGAGTTGACCAATTGACTAACATGTTATATCAGTTTTTTTTTTAATTTATTAATTTTTCGTTATTATGAATTGAGAAATAATATGATAGAATGTCACAAGGTGACCAAACGATGCACTGCGTATATTATATGTTATATACCGCAGGACCATGGATGTTTTTCTCCTAATAAACAAATGGCACACTAAATTTATTTCTTAAGCTGGACGAATTCTTATAACCATCCCAGATACTATTTACTCCTGCACTATGTCAATGGGAAAAATCCCTGCTAGTTGCATTTCTAACATAAATAGAATTAATAAAAAATTTCATTGGAATGCTAAATAAAGAAACTAATGAGAAAGATAGAACAAATAGGTAAACTATGTGAATACCTGAAGGGTTGGACGGTTCGTTATAATGAGAAAGATAGAACAAATAGGCAAACAATGTGACTACCTGAAGGGTTGGACGGGTTCGTTATCAGGAACCTTGATGCCCTTAATACAGCTTACCAGCTTAAACTTAGGTTAAAACGTTTAAGTAATGAAAATTTCTCTCCGAATTAATGTTGTGAAGGCCAAGTAGTTTCCCACCACCATTTTTTTATGAACTCGACTAGTAAAAGTTCGCACAATTGGTTTTGGAAGAATTTTCAAAAGCTCTTGAATGGTTTAAGCTGGGAGATGTAAAAAAACCATAAATTTATGTACTCGTTACTGGTTATACAACAAGAGTTTAGAAGGGTAGTTGCAGATTTTATAGAAAATGAACCTGGAACATAAATAAACCTCAAGATTTCTTCCATAATAAGAGATTCTTTTACGAAATTTTTACCTTCCCAATTCCCTTAGTTAAATATCCTGACTTTGTACTTTTGAGCTTCCACCGTTCCGAAAAGTTCACCTTAAAATTGACTTATACTACTTAACCAATCTAGATGCTCATGAGAGTGTGAATTGGCTTTGACAACAAATTTAAAATTTAAAGTTAGTCCCCAGTATAACCTCTTTTTGTTTATGGAATGCACTATCCCAGAGACTCTCATTGCTTCCTATGCCGGCAAAGTGTAGAATCCCTTCATTATATCTTTTTCCAGTGTGCCACTTTAGATTATTTTAGGGCTTCCCATTCACAGGTTTTAATTTTCACTTCTCTCCATGAACTCATATTCTATAGCCTTGCTAATGCCCGGCCAAATAATTTGGTTAACTGCTCTTTAGTTAATGTGGAAAGTTAGAAATGCTTCTGTTTTCAAACTTAAAGAAGAAACTCTATAATTTATTTAAGGTAAACTTTAAATTCTAAATAATAAAACTCTTGGACTCTTTATACTGCACTATCACTGATCATAAAATAAGTGTACCTCTAAATACAAATTATCACTAAAAGTAGCTTATGTAGTAAATACATATGGATCAGTTCACCGTAAAAAACAGATTCACAAGAATAGATGGTATAAGATTCAAGAGGACATTTTATAAGAGTTAAGGTTCTATTCTTTTTAACTTAAAATTATTTCAGTTAAATTCAATTTTATCTAATTCAATTTCATTCAGTTCAGTTTAATTAAATTCACTTAAATTAACTACAAAGGACATATATCAACATGGGAGAACTCATTGCAATCAAATCAGGAATTCTCCAAACTCTTCATATTAATATTAAGTTTCTTATTATACGATGAATTCTAACTATGTTATTAATTGTTGGAACATATATATCTATGGAGATGCGGTGGTCCCACAGACCCCTTGTTCAGGACATCTTCAGCATAACGGCTAACACGTCAAGGGTGTACAAGTACAAGCAACACTTGTACAAGTGTAATCAATTTTAGTGAACCAGGAAGAAAATAGAGTGTCGGACGTTTTAGCAAAGAAAGCAATCGCCCTTGATGAAGACATAATTTATAGGAATAGCAATATAAGCCTAAGCAATAACTTTTTGCTCTTTTGGTAATATCTCCTTGTTAGCTTATATAATAGTATTAGAATTTGAAATATTTGCGCTAAGCCCCTAAGTTGCTTCTTGATGCAACTAAAACAGACTTGTTTGAAACTACCTCTCAGTGAATTCAGAAACATATTTAAGACGGATCGAACTTTAACTTATAATTTTTAGAACTATAATATTAATATATATTAGTATATTATACGAGGATATTTATCATCATTTACTCATTAATATTGTATAACATGAATATATAAATTTTAAAATTAATATTCTTTTATGTATTTATAAATTTGATACAAAATATATATTATAAGGTGTGTATGTAAAAATATTTTTTATACCTTTAGAAAACTATCTATGTTTAAAATAAGAAAATCAATAGAAAAGTGAAGGTAAATTTTGAAAAAAAAAATAGAGAAAACAAAAGAAAAGTGAAGCTAGATTTTGAAAAAAGATGTGAGGAAGTCAATAATTGAACCACAGATCTATTGGTTAGTTTCAACATGCACAATCACTCGGCAGCGGACAAAATTTGTCATATTTTTGACTAAAAATAAATAAAATATAATAACTTTATTCAATTTAATTATTTATTTTTATTTCACACTATTTATTCAGAGTCGGAGGCAAGTTGAGATGGTCGAGTGATCCCCTCAACCCACCATAGATCCGCCAATGCCTCTCATGATGTCGTTGTAAAACACTGTAGCCTCATAATTTTATCTAGTGAAGTAACTCATAAAAAAATCCAGATACTGTTGCATCTAGTTATTTAAACTTTAGATTGTATAACAGACATCTTTCCATCCGTTCAAGCACTTCCTCAAGTTGTTGTCTTAATTTCCAGATGTCACATTCATTAATTCACGAAAATTTCTTTTAAATGATATTAGTAGTACTAAAGATCTTAATGACAAACAAATTTAAAGTACCAATTTCAATTGGTTAAAAAAAAGGAGAGTACTTACAGAGCCTTTCAGAATATTGACAATCCATATACAATCATGACTATTCATGACCAAAAAAAAAACCGAAATAGTTCGCATTCTAGGCCCTTGTATGACATTGCAGGTATGTATGAAGTACATGAAATCAGCAAGTCTGTAATTCTAATTTCTAACGACTAACGAACAATCACAATTTAAACACACTACTTTGTCCTCTACTATTTCTTAGTCTGTACAATAACAAGTTAGGTGCATACGAAAAACAATACCACAGGAGACATTGTTTCTGGTAGTTAATTTATATGTAGAACAAAACAAATAAGGTTTTCGAAAGCGCACATCCTGAGAGAACGATTAAACTCTCACCTGCATGTCAAATAAATGAAACTTGTTACCTTCTGTAGTGCACGTGAAGGCTGCAGCTACGTACCAGTCGAGTTATTCGAGTCTTGACATGCAGTGTCAGGTTTCATTTTTGTAGATTTGCCACCATGGTGCTTCCCATTTGAGCCTCCATGCTTGTTGAAGGGCCAAAGGTTCACAAGGCGTTCCAAAACTGAGGCACTTTTCGAGAAGTAGCCTGTGAATCCATGTGGAATATCTGGAGGGGGGAAATCTTCGGCAGGCATGGCAAATGGACGAAGCATCCTTTCCATCATTTCAAAAGTAAGGTATGATCCTACCTCTTGCAGCCTCTCAGGTCCCATTATGGGCAATGTGTGCTCCTGATGCAGCCAAGCTGCCTGTTTATCATTTTCCTGCCATGGAGGAAAAAGAATATTTTGTTGAATTGACTAAGGTGCATGAACAATAGACCCCCTCAGAGCATTTAGATCAAAGCTTAGCTCAGGGTTCTGCATTCTAAAAGTCTGAATACCGAAGTAACCGAACTACAGATTTAGATCAAGACTAGTAGAAACCTCAAGGTTTGCCATCTTAGTCTAACCACACAAAATTCAAAATTCACTTTTAATCTCTAAAATTAAACAGGTCTGAAACTAATATTCATGTCATTCACAAAATCCTAAGCCATTATCCGAATCCAAGTCCAAAACCGATTTGAGCAGGCAGCGATTTGAGTATACATTTGACATAAAGACAGATTTCGGTGATGGCCACTGCTGGTTAGTAATAAATAGAGATCTGTGATATTCTGACTGAATCATTGTCCTGTCATATATTTTACCAAGTAATGGCTAGATCTAAGCAGACTCTATAAGTCTATGGCTGTACTGCAAGATTTCAAAATCGCATATCATTGGTAGACTGGAACCTCCAGAATAAAGGTAATGTGGCCATTAATTTCAAAGCCAAAACATGATGCCAAGCAAACACGTGATTAAGACACGCATAAGAAAGAGTACCTCCAGAGGAGATAAATCAGCACCCCTGCTGAAAGTCATCTCGACACGGAACCTCTTTGGGTCTTCTATAGCCACCTGAATTCAATTATGGACAGAAATGAGCAAGTCCGAGATTCCAAAAGCAAATCAGCATTAACACGAATAAAATGAATGAGCTCAAGTATTGATATAGATTTTCAGAGATAAGTCTCTTCCTTTTCTTATTTATACGGGTGATCACTTAATCTAGTATATTAATAATCAGTTGCAGTTCAAAGCAAACCAGATTCAATATACTGATGGATTAAAGATTGATAATACGTAGGCGGACACAATTTTAAGTTGTGCAATGAATGCAGAAAAAGATTTGCTGTGAAAACCAACCTCTGTGTTCTCAAATAACCTCAAGACAATGTAACTCATATAATCAAGCTCCTTTGTCCGAAACAAGCGCTCCAAAGCATTATCAGACAAAAGACTAGGTTCTCCTTCAAGAGACTCATCCAGGTTGGAATAACGAAGAACATTCATTAAAGAATGAATATGGGACTCCTGTAATTTCAAGAATTTACAAGTCCAATTTAGTTAGAGCTGATGAAAGAACAAAGTCGAACAGCATATATTTACTGTGTTAGACTTATGCAAGTCAGCTAATAGCCTACAAAATGCAACGAAGGAAATAAAACACAAAATACTAGTCTGCAGCCTCCAAACTGTTAAAAGTGGTTGAAAGAGCATCTTTCTGTTTTTGTATTCAACTTAGTGATATACCAGACTTCATAAAAACCTTAAGTAGGTCTATTTTAAGCCAAGTACTCATTTCGTCTTGGTGGATTCTATACGTTTGCTTTTAGATTGATATTCTAGGAAGATTATAGCATCGGTGAGCCCACTAATAAAGGTATGAGATAAATTTTACCAAAAATAGAAACTCATAAGTCCAATGGGACAGAAAAAAAAAACATATAAATTCGATGTAATGGAAGAAAATGGAACATGTTAAAAGTCCAAGGGGACAGATGGAGTATAAAACAATTGGGGCCAAGGCCATGTCGTATAACTTATAAGTCTATTAGAGCAGACTAAATCAAGGACAAAGAGAGAGAGTTAAACTACTCCAGTGCCTCAATTTTCAGAAAATGGTCACATGAAGTAGTCTATATTGCCATGATACTTCCAGAATCCCGTGTCAAAGGACTCAAAGTCTAGAATACACATGGGAAGCAGAAAAAAAATATTTAAGTTGTACTCACTGATGTAAAGTATAGTCGTGTCCGCACATGACGATCTGGAGTTTTCACATTTGCGTATCTGACATTAAGATTGTATTTCAGTTAGCTTCGACAAACTTAATAGAGTGGGTACAGAGCACTTGATGCTGATGAACATATGCAAAGGAGGGAAAATAGAGAGGTAATGTACAAAAGAAGCTAAACAAAAGAGTGTCATATGAAAATGATAGGCCACCATAATGCACATACTTTGGGTCCAGGCGGTACTTAATCTCTCTGTCATCATCATCATCTTGATCCATCGACTTTTCACTGGTAAAACTGGATCTTCTTCCCTCAGTTTTGGTAAAAGATTTTAAATGATGATCTGTATCTTCTTTACTATTGCTAGGGCCAATGGAATTATAGTCTGGATTAATCTTCAACTCAGCAACGCCAATCGCTTCTTCACGTGTGTTCCTCAAATCAATCAAAATTTTGCCCAACAAACGGCGAGCAATCTGGAATACAAAAGACATTCAAGTATGAAGCATTTGCAACATTCGTGATCAATCAAATTAATATCTACATCTCAAGGCACATTTCAAATTAATATCTACATCTCCTAGTTATGCCATATGTTGGGCCATATTAATCATTTATCATTTGTGACCTAAGATCACTACTTAGCACGGGTTCCGAACCATTCTTATTACCGTGTCTCTTCGACAGGAGTCTGACCAGCTACAAATTGTGGCAGACGATGGATGTTCCAAGCTAGGTCCACTAAGATTATGACTAATTGGCCTCACAAATGAATCTCTGATACTATTTTTCTGCCGTGTGGTAAGTAATTCAGCGAAACAAACTTCACCAGTATTGATAGGTCATAGGTCATTAGATGTGACAAAGATTTACATTTTTCTGTATACAGTACCGCAGGACCAGCACTTCAATGGAAGAGAAATTGCTTTTCTTCATATTCGGAGAACGTTAACAAATGTTGTTTTTCTTGGAATTACTTTCATGACAAATTAATATAGGCAGATCATTGGATTCACCAACAAAATGTAACCTAAGGGGCAACAAGACAAACATATATTAATCAGCCTGGTAATCAGGCTATAGGCTGTTTCATGATCAGAAAGTATCAGATTAAACTGCTGCTCCTATCGTGTTCTCATACTGGATCAAAAAGTGTGACTATTGTTAATTACATACATAGGGCCTATACTTTCAGGAGAATCTATCTTACCCCGAAATTCAAATTGCATATAGGGAGAACAATAATAAGTACGCAAATAGTTGGAATTGACTCTACCTTTGATCCAATCACTAGCTTCTGTTTCGGATTTATGCCATATTCATTTGGAATGACACCATCTGCAAGTAACTGAAAAGAACAGGAATGGAAGTTCATGACCTTCAGAATTCAAACATCAGCCATGCATAATGAGAAGGAATTTCATACCTGTGCAACTTTAAAAAGCTCATCTAATCCTTCAAGTTTCAAGTGTGCATTGTGCAGGAGATCATATCTGCCATACAGAGATGAGTGAACCACAAGATTAGAACTAACCAAAGACAACATCTATGTGCCTTCTAAATGGGAGCTGATAATCCCTCTAAACTAAGAAAGTAGATGTATATTTTACCCTAACTTCTCAAGATTTCAAACTGTCTTTAACATAATCAATGTTAAAGTAAGCATGGAATGATGGAATTACAACATAAGCATTTGTCATTTTGCAATACTAAGTGCTTGCATATATGACATAGATCAGATCATAGAAATATCATATTGACAATGGTAACATGCTGATAGAGCAGAGAGATTTAGGGATAAAGGAAGAGATGATTTTGGTGTAGCAAAAGCTACTTTTTTCTGTAAGTTTATAGATATAACTAAAATAAAGTAAAAGTAAAAGACACCATCTCCGAAGACACGAACCACCCGAAAGGGCGAAACCAACTCCTATGAGCGAACTAGAATAATTCTCACTGCTCCATAATAAACCTAAGACTATCTTATATATAAAACTGACTAGAACTATCTAAGGTAACTTCCTAATTTAACTCGAACTCTATAAGGTAACTTTCCTATCTATTCTAAAACTCTATAATAATGACAATATAGATTCTAATAATAATTTAGAACTCTAGGTTCGTAACAATTCTCCCCCCTTTAAATGAGCCTTGTCCTCAAGGCTCGTCTTGCCTCTTCAGCCTCTTCTTGTAGCCTCATATTCGAAAGTGAAAGAACTCTTGTCCAGCCTTCTCCTCGTCAAGGACATTGAATCTCTTCTTGTATACACGCAAGACCAGCAGGTGATGGAACTCATGTTCGCACTTGTCTTCCCCAAAGACTTGGAATGAGTTGCATGTTGTGATTGCGTTAAGCATTTGAAATTCTTCTTCTAGCTGATATTTTACAGATAACATATAAGACTCCATGTCAACTTCCTTTTCTTGTTGCTCATCTCCCACATTGAAGTTATACGCTATCACACTCTCTTCCCTCTTTTTTCTGTACGTTTATAGATATAACTAAAATAAAGTAAAAGACACCATCTCCGAAGAGATGAACCACCCGAAAGGGCGAAACCAACTCCTATGAGCGAACTACAATAATTCTCACTGCTCCATAATAAAGACTATCTTATATATATAACTGACTAGAACTATTTAAGGTAACTTCCTAATTTGACTCGAACTCTATAAGGTAACTTTCCTATTTATTCTAAAACTCTATAATAATGACAATATTGATTCTAATAATAATTTAGAACTCTAGGTCCGTAACATATGCTTACTTGCAAGAGTCATAAACATCAGGAATCTGTGTTATATCAAACCGCCTGCGATTGTGGACAAACTGTTAGTTAAGAGCTTCCAAATGTGATGATATTAGTTACATGTGGTACATATTGTGTTAAGGTGACATAAATGATAGCCGTGAAGAGAAAGAAAACAAGTAGGATGATAGAATACTTGCCCTTTACGTTCACTATACAAATCCCTCTCAAGTTTTCGCCATCGAGCAAACATAAGGAGAAATCCCTCACTACCACAAGGTAACCCTGCTGCAATCCTATCAACATCTATGTGCGTCTTACCAAGTGCCTTAGCTTGGTCATATGGAACACCATAAGAACTTGTCTCCACAAGCTCCTCATCTTCGTCCTTTGCTAGATCTCTTACTTGATCAGTGACCTTCTTTGTTAGATTCACCTAACAGTGATAACGAGAAGTACACAAAAATCCCATAGTAAGTACAAAAAGAAGCTTGCTTTACAGGAAAAGTATTATGTTTTCATGGGGAGATAGCTTCGCAAAAATGAAGACATAGTAGGATACATTTTTCTCTTTTTTACCATTCTGGGTAAAAGTTCAGAGGCATTTTGCGGAAGGCCAGCCCCGTCAACCATCCAGGGTTTCTCTGTCATGGCACTGCTAACGACAGCTTTTATTCCTGAGGTAACAATCTCTTTTAACCTGGCCTAAAATAGCAAGCAAAGAAAGGTAATGTTAAAAAACAAAATTAAGATAGCAGAAGTGTCTTTTCAGCTGTTGCAATATTGATTACTTGAGTATTTGATCTATATAGAGAATTTTTCTTATGGTGTGATTGCATCCGGTATAAAAGTTAAGATACTGGAATTTCAATCTGAACTTGTTGAAGTTTAATGACTTTTGACTGGGACCAGATAAGGTGCTCTAAACTGGTCAAATGTAAATGATATGGACCGAAATGCAGGCAAAAAATATCTAGGCCTTTTCTGAGTTATCTACACTTCTACTTTATTTTCTTTCTTTCTTTGTGTGTGTGTGCGCGTGTGCAAATAAAGGTGGGGAAACTTAATTCAACCCTTGCTTCTATAGGTTTTCAATTGTCCATAATTTGAAGAAAATATTCAAGAGATGCAGCTCTTATACAAACCTTGGCTTCTACCATTTCAGTACTGGCACTATCAAGTCCATCCAACATGGAGGAGTCCTTGCTTACGAGTGACACCTTAAAAGCAAGGCAAACTGTGTGAGTGGTCTTAACAAGATAAACAAGGAAGCTTTCAAAGATCTTAAGGTTACAAACCAAGATAGGCGTTAATTGCCCCTCCAAGTCCAGAAGACCTTTAGCAAATGCAGCTGCTGACATCTGTCGTTTTTAACAAATAAGCAAGATAGAATTAGATGACCTCATGAAGACCCTCCTTGGAGTTGAATACTATCAGGAAATTACTATCTTAAAAGATTGAATCTTGCCACAATAACCATGTGGAAATGAATGTCATAATAGGGTGCCATATTGGCATTTCAAAACAATTATCAAGATGAAGTACGTTCATAGGCATAGCTTAATCTGTAAGCTCGCTCATAAAGAATAATAGAAGCTACCTGTACACGGCCTTCATCTGAACTGTATATTTTTAAATCATGACGATATGTGCTATGGAGGCGAAGCAGACCAGTACCTTCACCTGCAACAAATTGAGCACCAAGAACATTAATTAGAAGTACAAAATAAATGGAAGTGTCAGAGATGGGAAACATCGGAACATTCTTTATATATAATGTTATCCGACCAAAACTAGATGCAGTGAGTCAAAGTGCAAGAGTTGAATCTGAATATATGCAAATGAATATATTCCTATCCTCAATGGCAGGTGAACTAACTAGCATGAAAAGGAATAAACTGAAGTACGTAAACCCAGGGTTCACCTTGAACTTCAAGCTCATTACTGGAAAGTTGTCAAATTCGTAGTGTAAACTCAAGCACGAACATTTAACCACAGACATAATGACTCATGCATGGAAATCAGAAAAAAAGCAACATAACTTCAACCAAAATTTAAAACAGGAAACATTTGTACAACTGGAGATGTAAAGGCCTGATGATTAACCTGGGTACATATTGTTCCGGAAATACCTGCCCAGGTCTTCAGCCTGGCAAGATCAATGAGCGCACATAAAAATTCTTGTTAAATAAGTAGAGCTTTTTATTTATCATTTGGAAGAACAAGCATACGGCAATTCAGACCTATCCATACAGAAGAACATACCTGTTTCCTGCCAGCATGAGTAAGCACACCACCATATTTAAGAACCATCAGGGCCTCAGTGGGCCTTTCTTCTTCTCCTTCACCATTATCTTTTGTTACTTTCACCCACTTTAATGGCTTAAGTTGGACCTTTCGGTAGATGCCAGAAAAATGCCCCCCCTGGATAATGAAGCAGCAGTAAACATTTATATAAATACATCAATCATATTTAAACAGTGTTTGTCAAATTCAATCAGACAATAAGTAGTGCAAAATATGTTATTTTCTCTAGAACTTACAAAAGCTACTCCTTGCTTTCTTTTATAAACATTCACATTGTACATATATGGTATGTTTTTTATGGACATTCACTATATCAACTTATTAATTCACTATCTTTTTACAAACATTCACATTGTATAAATTATGGAATCCTATCTCAGCTTATTAATTGTTTAACATTCTCTCTCCCATACTCTATTAAGTTTCTCTCCTACATTTTATAAACCCACAACTTTATCAATAGAAGTATATTATATCTACAGAAATCATTTTTTCCTCTCATCTTAAACTTTGTGGCATTTTAAAAGTGAACTACTTAACAAGAATAGAGGGGTATTAATTATTAAAAGAAGAGATTGAATTTGCATTGGCAACGGTGAACCATGGCCAAAATTTGAGTATATACATCGATCATTCACGAAAACAGATCAATGGTTCAACTCTGTGCAACATCCTTCCTTACCTTTCCCTTTTGAGTTTTTCTTTCTTTTTTATTGCAGATACGGTAGGGTGTAGAAGATGCCATGGTCGAATGCCCACTAGTGCCAGTGAGATATGAATACGGAATTAAGATTTTTGTGCAAGATATAAAAGCGAACTGACAAGAATTTACTAAGGAACTGAAGCTATGTCCCTGTTATGAAGTTAAGGAAAAAGATTTGAGGAGTATTTCCATCTCCAACTTCAACCACAAGAGGGATAGACTGGACTGAAATGGGAAAACCGAAGTACAACTATGACATCTTCCTCTTTATTTTCAGTAGAAACGGGTGAAGAGGAAACGCCTTCCATCCCAAACCACTAAACAACTAAATATATATGTCATGCTCCCTGCTCGGTGAAATATTTCAATGTTTAATCTCAACCCTTCCCCTTTTGCCCTACCAAGCATCAAGGTAATGATGAAGAAGCAACCACACTCAACTACCAGTGAAGGACTTCTTGTCCTAACCTCCAGTACCAATATTAGATAAATTCCATTGGTCACAGGAGAAGACCAAACAAAAAAAAAAAAAAAAGCTGGTCATTAAGGGGATATCTCATATTTTCCAACTTTAGGGAAGAAGAAAAAAGAACATCCAGATTTGACCTTATGATGGTCTCAACGAATGAATTAAACATATAGATCACAGACCTCCTCAAGCACAGCTTTAACCTGGCGTAGTTTTTCCCCATGCTCAATGTCTTCAGCTTCACTATCACTCTCTCGACCAGGTCTGGGGGAAATCATTATAATATGGAGGTATTTCAAAATCTATTCAGATTGTTTTCATTTATGCAAACAATGACATAGAACCACATGTTTTGTGAAACTATAATTTGTGTGTAAACAATAGTCTTCTATTTTGACATCGACTCGAGAAGCACCTTATCTGAAATCTTCTACGCATGCTTGTATAAAGGAGTTAAACACATCATAATTTCAGAATGCCAAGTCTCTCAGAAAGAGATATAACCGATGCATTTATGTTAAGGAACATGCACTGAATTGATTTATTCATTTTTTCTAAAAGTCCTTATAAATTATAGAAACAGTTTAGCGTGAGTGTATATATATTCCCATGTGAAAGCCCTCACGGAGAGCGTTGAAGACAGGAAATATATGAATTTTGGGTGTCTCTGTTACATTGATATAGAACTTCACCAAAACTCTCTCTATTACTTAAAAATTTATCCATAGCATTGTCTCCCTGATATGCTTGCAATGTTTCCTAATATGTTTAACACTCTTCAAATATTTGACCAAACAAGCCACCTTGAAAACAAAACTATGATGGATGTTGCTTCAGCCTTCAAGTCACTGTTGGCTGTCAACCATGCATGCATGCACATGCTATTTAAAATAAATTGGAAACTAAGGCAAGGATGTTTTTAGGCACCTAGTACGAGGCACTAAAGCTCTTGTGGCATCCAACAGATCTTGCAGCTGAACTGCTGTTTTAAGCTTTGTCTGAGAAATACATAGAAAGTTCAAAATGTTTTAGTTTAGTTCTGCATAAAACCAGGAAATAAGTAAGGGAGCATTCAAATTTAAGTCACCTCTGCTCTAGGCCTTCCACCGTTGTACTTTAACATCAAATTCAACAACTTTTCCTCAGTAACTTTTAACTTCACCTTCTGTTTTGGAGTTCTATCTCCACTGCCCAGCCAGAAGAAAAAAAAACTTACAAGGAAGAACAAACACGTGAAACACAGTTATAAAGATAATGTCTTAGTCTTACTGCCGGATAATGGCTATAACACAACGTAGCTCTTCAGATTGACCAAATGTGCCAATAATCCCGCTTCCCTGACGTGTAAGACCTTCAGTTGGCTGAGCTGGCTCCTTCAGCTTCCATGGCAAAATCGGAGGAATTGCTGAAGAAAGATGTGGGGCTTTTGCATCAAGAAACATCTTCCTTAATACACAAGCAGCATCATCATAATATCTGCGCGTAACATGCAATAACCGACAGTCAGGTACAGAGATTCAAAAAAAGAACATAAAATATCAAGAAATACAGATCCAGAAAGCTCAATATACATTTTAAGCATGTTCAGATTTACGAATAGAGGGGATCGCACAGGGAGAGTGGTGTGGGTAAGCACTGCAACCCTCTTCAACTCCTTTAGTCTATTTATGAACAGTTACAAGTCCAAGAGCACTACAGAATTCATCTGAGGCTCTAGCATAGTAAATCTCCTCACATCCAAATACGACAAACTAGAAGTTCTTTCATAAATATTTAGTCAACATCAGTCCCACATTCATGGTGTTATATAGTCGTTTCAGAAGGTTCGGGAGAAAATAACTGCACAGTTAATAATGTAGGCACAAAACTAAGATTTGATAAGTGTTAAGGGGCAAAGTGAGACTAAAGTCAAACAGCATAAAAGTTAGGTATTAGAAATGTACTTGTGAGAGTTCTTAACAAAGCTCCATCCATTGACATCACAAACATAAGAACGGCCCTCACAGCGCAAAAGATCAAAGCCACAAACCTGAGATGCACCACGAATTACTTATGCATACAATCAGATAAACGCATTAACTCCACTTAAACAGATAGCCTGGGCTTATCGCCTAAATATATTCTCTAGCAAACTGAATGCTCAAGACTCGCAGACTTGGCGGGAGTCACTTTATAAAGCACTATGATTTAGAAGTACTAGGATAATACACAGACACTCCATAAGCCGTCAAGCTCTATAAGGAGAATTAGTGAGCATCCATTATTGATCCTTCTGCTGAAATAAATTTATTAATAAAAAAAAGAATAAAGAAAGAGGACCAATTTGTCTTAACAGAGATGAACTGAGATTATGAAGGTGCAAATTAAATTGAAAACTTTATGAGTAAATATAATTTCAATAACTTCAATCATCCAGGAAAAACCAATATAAACATTCTGGTTACTATCAGGAAGAACTATGTAATCACTGTGTATATTCATGTAAACAAATTGACGATTTTTACTTACTGAACACATTCATTTAAATCAAATTCCAGATAAGAAGACAGCATTCTAATGCTTTAAGCTGTGGCAGCAGCGTAATATGGAAATGGAGCTTTTACCTGATGCTTAAGATCCGGATTGACCAGACATAATATCAAATGCATGGGCAATAAAATAAACAACGAATAGTTTTTATGTCTTCATGTTTACTTACGCCTTGACTGAACGCAATGCACACTTCTCTTGCCATTTGCTTCTCAGTTGGAGTAAGTAGAACGGGATATCTGACCTGCAACAAATCAATTTTGCATTGTAGGTTTCAAAATATAGCTATCAATTGATAACTCCGAGACACTGTTAATAACCAGAGAAGCACAGAATTTTCAGCATTGTTAAATACAATTACACTTCCAAAGGGAAATTAAGGCAGGGTCAGCTTGAAAGTAAAAGAAGTGAGTGTGAGACTGCTGGCAGCACATGGGAGAGCAGATAAGGAAAACAAAAGGGGACTAGTAGTGGTCAATGGAGCAAACAAGACCTGGGAGGGAGGGAAGGGGATGTTGGAGCAGCATCACCTTCCCTATACAAGCTGATACAAAATGCTAACTTGCAAATGCAGATATTGAAGTAAAAATGAAACAATAAACATGCTCCATTTCTACTAGCATTGTCCAAATCTGAACTTCCCACTTTCCGTTTTGTTTGTCACAATCTCAACTACCCATATTTTAAATATAAAATCTCCCTCCTACTTTATTCACTCCGTCTCATACTTTATTCACCCCCTCACACTTCTATTTATTCAACATCAAATTTTCTAAACTATTCTAATATTTATACACTTCGCTCTTTGAAACCCGTGGGAGTATATTTTATCACCTATACACTGAAAAATATGCAGATAAATAAATTCGGCATCAAAATTCTTCGCAAGTACATAAGAGTGTGTACTTCTTTGCCATCAGGGTTTCTCATGACGACGCCATCGACAACAGGTGATTTCCTTGCCTCTGCATGGGCATACTCAGGGCCCACAGTATACACCTAGGGTGCAACAAGAAGAATAAATAAATTACAACACATCTAATAGCAGAGTTCCACAATGGATATCAAATCTATAAGTGACAACTACTCATTTTGCTTCAACTATTTATTATATGTTGTGTGTAGGAAAAAGGAATCGTCAACACAATGGGTGAAAGTGAAGATGACAACAACAACAAGACTAATCTGGCATAGATGTATACCAAATTAGCACTTTCAACTACCAACCAAGAAGCTGTTTCATAAGTTTATGCTGATATACGCAAGAAGGCTTAATGCTGATAAGGAAGGTTTCCAGAAAGAATTGTTCTCCGAATATGCTAAACCAATATGTCACAATGCACAGAGATGGTTGTATGTTATAACAATCGCTTCTGGTCTTACAAACTCAGAAGTACAAGAATTCGAGATTCTTTAACAATAACACCCATATTTCCGGGTATCAAAACATGTATGTGTGCATACATTAATTGGTCAATGTTCCATGAAATTCAATTTGTTGAGCATTGAAAACATAGGTTAATTAAACAAACCTTCACGTCTGTTCCCCCAGTGGGCATAAATTCCTCATATACATAAGAACCTTCACGCCGAACTCGTCTGACCTCTGGATGAAATTCACTTGATCGGTTACCGACCTGACAAGAATGTTAAGATGCCCATGCCAACTAGAGTAAATAAAGTACAGAATAAACCATTATTAGATAAGAATCAGATGAAAAATATCAAGGATTAAAAGCTACATATCCTTCATGGGGAGCTAATCGGCTAATCCTATATTATTAACTAAGGCCCATGTAGTATAAAGTATAAACTGCATCACATGTCCTAATTTGATAGACATTGCGATAAAAAATCTTGAATTGCAGACCAGATTTAATATTATAACAAACTAGTCTATTGGACTTATTACCCAGCCTCTTTATACTATGAACTATAAAAGGAAACTCTAGTTACTCTACAAATAAAACTCCGGGACGACGAGATAATACAGCACACATCGGGAAGTGGACATGTAGCTCTTCCTCAATGAGAACAATGTGCAAGCTTAAGCGGAAATAGTAAGTGTATGTCTTATCTTCCACCACTGATGAGTGGAATATTTGAAATTACTGCACTGGGAACCCATGCAAACATACTGCACTGGGTTATCATGCAAATGTAATTCCTAGGACCTATACATGAGCAACAACGAACATCTTGTATGCAAAAGTAAATCTATTCTTACAGGTTTTGATTTTCTTCAATTACAATTTTCTAGCAAAGAATTAGCAAAAAACAACCTGAGTATATCTAATAGATAAGACAATACAGAAGCAGTCTGATCTTATTCAAGTCTAGAAGCAACAAGTGGAAAAAAATTAACCACTAACCTTTCGGAACAGTTCCTTCATACCTCCGCCAGCTGAACTAGGATAATAAATCATTATGCTGTGATTATCACCTTCAAAAGCAGAGATGAAAATTCTGAATTCTACATATCTTCCAAGTTCCAACACTTCATATATCGCAATGATATTATAACTTTAATTAAGGGAGCAGCATCTATGACACTTTTACGAAACTAAAAAACTCAGGAGCAAGTACACCATCAAGATAAAAAGCACCTCCCAGACAAGAAATATAAACACATTTTTTAAACAATCAGTTGGTTCTGATACACAATGACAATATCCTGAAGCAAATTACGATCTGACAATCTTGCAAGAAATTTAGAAATGTATCTCCCAAGAGTAATTTTGTACCCTGTCCACGAACTCATAGCAGATTGGTAAGTGTCAAGAATGTCACTATAATACACAGGTCAGCTTATCATGTGGCTGGGACCACAATTCTAACCAAAGTGCGCGCATACATAGTACTCTTAGTAATTATCATACCATCGACAGGCTTCTCCACAAAAGGCTTCCAAAATCGGTTTCCATGGACCTCAACAAAGTCTTCCTCCTCGACAAAATAGTGTAGCTCTTGACTGGGGAATTCCCTGTTAACAAGGGCATATCTTGGAACTGGAATTCCAAACATTTCAAGCCTCTGTTTGTATCAAAAAAGCACCCCATCATCATCATAATACTGTCAAGCTATCCAGTCAGGAGGGCAAAAAAGTCAATATAATTGATGCCTAAAGAACTTGGATTTCAAGCTGAATAACAGGGAAGCCAATGCCAAGAAAGCAATGATAAAAAATGAATACATTACAGCACAGATAAAATGTGTTTTAATTCAAGGGACACATGCCTTATAGTATCATAATATGTATTTTATATATAAGCTCTCTATAGGGCTGTAGATGCAAACCTCATAGACTTTCCTCCGATCATGGAGAAGGCGTTGTTGTTCCAATTCATTTACAAGGAATGGCCTGCAATTAAATAAGTGAGAAAGAATCATGAGCAATAGCTCAATGAGAACACGAGCTATTACTTCTTTGATTAGAAAGTTAAGTCAAAAACTATATATTTTCTCCTGTCAATCTCCATCTCCCTCCACAGTTTCAATAACCACCTTCATTACTTTTTCCAAAATTAGTATACATATAAAGTACTCCGTGACATCTAAATCAAATTAATGAAACTATATCAAATTCTGCCATCCTACCACTAACCTATTCTGAATTCCCGTTAAGTACAAACATATATGATACATATGGTTAGAGTTGCAGCAAGCAATAAGGTAGTGTCAAGCAATAAATAGTTAATACTGCTGCTTCATTGCACTGACATGATCTCTTTTTCTTTCTTTTCTGAGAAAGAGCATCTGCCCCAGGAATCAGTTTTTACCGAAAGGTACCAATAAAGAGCAGGCTTGATCCGAATCAACAAAGTGCATGAACCAATTTTAATTATCTAATTCTAGGAAGAGCTTTTTGTGAACCTCTTCATTTTGTTTCACTGGATTCCAAAAGCTAATCTAGGTCTGGGCACATGAGTTGTTGAGAACCCCAAATACTGTAAAAAATAATGATGTATTTCCCAATCCCACACAAGACTCAGTATCAGCAAAACAACCTTTTAAAGTACGTGATTTCTAAACCTTTTTTCATGCATATACGAATTCTCCTTTGCGTTACTTAATTGCCAATAAAGAAACAAATCGGGAAGATAAAGCAGTATTTGATTTCTGACTTCATTCCGTATTTAGCGTATCTACGTTCATCTCTCTGAAGTTGGATATCATACTTTATTGTCATTTATAAAGCAACATCGAGATGGTTTATGAAAAAGAACTTCAGAGATCATGAGTTCATAGCGCAATCATGCCTGATGTAATGACAATCAGCATAGCACCGAAGAGCCATAACTGGTAATGATAATTGAAGTTGAACATGCATTACATTGCACATGTGGTATGTGGATTTTGTATAATGCTTATGTCACCTTTCTCCCCACCACCATCCTTGAATATAACTCTTGCTTCTTCATTAGGACAATTCAAAGGTCCAACAACCGAAATCATATTCTAAAGAAAGTTTCCTGGAGGTATAACTTGCTGAAATAGAGATGATACCTGTCATATGATTTATTTGCACACCCAGAAAAGAGAGACATCAACAAAACCATTTTGTCATATTAACAGTATCACATGCAAAGAAAACTAACTCTATATAAACAGTATCACAAGCAAAGAAAACGAACTCTAATATCTTGGATACGCAGAAGCTCAAAATCATATAAACAGACATGATGACATGAAGATACATGAAAGCAGAAGCTGGAGCGTAAGATAAAATTTGCAGATGTGAAAAGAAAGAAGACGACGTGATCATACTTTCTCAGTGCAGCATATGCTTCAGCTCTCCGCAGGGGATACCCAGAGGAATAGAAGGCTATCAAGCATTCACATATTGGCCACCTGTAATATCAACAAAATCATAATGCATATTAAGCAGTTAACCTGAGCATATGTACATGGAAGCAAGATAAATCTAAAACATAATCTAGAATTTTAACATCCATTAGTGCAACAAATTGGCTTCTATCAGAAAAAGAAGTTCACCTTTCAATGGGCTCTTCAAGTATAACCTTGTCCCCAAAATGTACAATCTGCACTACGATAAACCATAATTACTTAAACAGCAATGATAGGATAACCAGAGTCGACATTAAACTATTAAACTCTCGCCTTCACAAAATACATCCCTCTTACTTGCAACAAATGTGACTATACAATTTCTCAACCAATGTGAACATGAACTATTTACCTCGAATTCTCCAAACGCCTCCAGTCTCTCCAAAATCTGCAACATCGGCGCCGAAGCAGCCTATTCCAACCACAGGAAAGTCCACGAGGGGCACAAAGAACCAAACATCAGAACTAAGCAAATACTGGTAATACACAATCCTACAAAACGTGCTTCATTGTGTGGAGTGAGGAACATAAAGCAAACAGGAACAAAACCTCGGAGCTGCACTTCACCTTCTTTTCCATAACACACACCCCAACAGTTATCTTCTTCATCAATCCATCCTCTTTCAGCACCATTTCCAACTCGAACGATTCGATCAGCTACTTTCTAACTTAACTCAACTCCAATCCTCTGTTATAAACAACCAAACAACAAACCTATGCTCAATAACCATATCCACATTGAACTGAATTTCACCATAAATGTTGAACAAACTATTTAATTAGCTACTTTCAAACTCCACTGAACTCTAATCCAATGCTTAAAACCATTTGAAAACGAAACTAAGCTGAACAATCAACATACATATTACATACACATACATATCAAACTGAACGCCCGCCAGGAACTTGACTGCATACAATTTAATTAGCTACCTTCAAACTTCACCCAACTCCAATATAATGCTAAAAATCAGACGAAAATGGAACTAACCTCAACAATCAGCATTCATACAGATAGAGACATACACATACACACCAAACTGAAATTCCACCATAAAAGATATACGACATTCAATCTCATTAGCTACTTTCAAATTCCCTCGACTTCATTACAACCAAATGAAATCAGAACTAACCTCACCAATAATCATACATACACATCGAACTGAAATTTCACAATAAAAGATAAACAACATACAATTGAATTAGCTACTTTCAAATTTCACTCAACTCCAATCCGCTTCTTAAAACCATACAAAAACGGAACTAACTTCAACAATAACATACATACACATACACATCAATCTAATATTCCGCCATAAACGATAAACAACATACAATTCCATTATCGACTTTCAAACTCCCCTCAACTCCAATCCAATACTTATATCCAAATGAAAACGGAAATAACCTCAACAATCATCATACATACGCATACGCATATGCATACACATACACATACGCATCGAATTGAAATTGTGCAATAAAAATAAACAACATACAATTCAATTGGCTACTCTCAAACTTCACTCAACTCCAATACTCTGCTTACAACCATACGAAATCGTAACTGATCTCAACAATCATCACACACACAAACACACACTCACACACACACACACATCGAATTGAAGTTCAAATTCCGCCACATACAACCGTTAAACAGCATACGATTCAATTCGCTGCTACTACTCTCAAAATTCACTCAACTCCAATCCGCTGCTTAAAAACCAGACGATAAACGAAAGTTACGAAACTAGTCTCAGCAATCAATACACATACATTCAAAACCGAATTTCCACCATTAACACATTGCGCACAGATTGAAAAATACAGTGAAAGCAGATTATGTACCGGAAATGCTGACGGAAATGTAAACAGCGCGATTGGAAACGACGAGTATGTGTTGAAAAGGGAGAGAAAAGTAGTATACAAGTTTCTGTAGAGAGTTTTTAAATTTAATGCTGAGCTTTTTTGAAAAGTGGGATTATGGGATGTGTGGAATATACAGGCTTTGCTTTGTATTGTATTTAAGGGGGTGGCAACAAATGGATATGTTTTCTACGTGTCCCTTTCAACTTGTTTTTTGTGTACATGATGAAGCTTAGTGTCTTTTTGTTTATGACTATGTAATCCACTAGTGTGGAGTAGTTAGGGGGTAGTGAGATATTTCTCTTCCGAGTTTATATACTTGTTCGGTGAAATAGATGTACGAAATTATATCAGGAGGCGGAAGACATGAAAATTATTATATGATTTGTATTAAAGCATTCCCCCAACAAAGAAGTCAATTAGAAACAGTTTGTATATACATTGAATCTCAATTGAACTTTCTTTCAACTGACATGCATATCATTGAGTCAAAAGACTCCAATTAAGAATGGATCATATTGGCATAGAATGTATACTCATATTATTTTATTAATTAAAGAATATATCCTTTATTAAATTACCGTTAAAAATGTTTGTCCGATGCAAGGACATGTATGTTAAAACTCCCTGACTCATACCGGTAAATAATATCTCGGATATTTGTAATGTTGTTTTTCTTTAAGGAATAGACCCTTGCAATTTGGGTATAGTAGAAACCAGGGAGAGTGTAGGATATACCCTTTGGGGCCTTAAAGGGTGATTTTTTGTCCGGATTCAAGATCCTCACATAGAAGATGAATTTATTGATTGGTCTGTTTGAGTATGGTTAGTATATACTCACGTACATACTTTTCCAACAGAGACTGACAACATTTGAGGTTAGTAAAAGGCCATTCTTTTTGCATATTCTAACTGGTTATGCCATTTTGGGCTTTATGTTAGAACTGAATATCTAATATACTAGGCATCTTTTTTATTCTACTCACAAAGGAACTAATATGACCTCTCAGACAAGGATAGTTCTCTATTTTTGCATAAGAAATAGTATGAAATAATGTTTTATAGTCTCTAGGTAACCGGAATATATATAAAACAATTTATTTTTCTATGCATCGTCTACGAAATGCTTAATACTTATTAAAACTGAAAGTTAACACATAATACTCGAATGAAAACAACTTATTATCATTATTTAAAGGAACTATAAATTGATAATTTACGTTAGGAATATTGATTATGGATATTGGTGAAATTAATAAACCATATAAGTATTTTTGAATCTTTCAAATGCCTAATGTTTACACATTTAGAACCAAAATTTGTAAATTAACCATATTCTAAAACATCCATATGTCTCTATTCATTTATGGGTTTATAAGAAAATTAATAGTTCAAATTGGATAGTGTAGGCACCAGGAGCGGCCTGGCCCAGGTGAGGCCACCGCCTAAGGCCCGTAAAACGAGAAGGCCTTGCTAGGGGATGTGTAATGCTCTCACTGTTTTGAGAGGCTGACACATACTCCTTACATTTTTTATGATAAGTTTATTGTGAAAATTGCAACTCTCCTTTTCTGCACTTAAATTTTAAACTTTGTTCACTCATTTACTAATTGGACAAACAAAATTTAACAAATTTTAATAGTTCACTCAACTTATTTATTAACTAGTCAAATAAAATTTAGTAAATTTTGCGATTAAAATGTATATTCAAATATTATTCTTACAAATGGATTATAACTAAGAATTTTAGTGTTCAACATATACAAATATATACCTTGCTAAATATTAGTGCTACTTTAATTTAAAATATATTTTTTAAAAGATAAATATGACTCAAACTCCCAACTTATTAATTTGAAAATGTTAGTGTTTTCTATTACTAATACTAAACAAATACTTGAAGGTGGTTATGAATCACGAAAGTAGTTTTTCCACAACTTCCTTATTTCTAGGCTAGAAAATACTAGTTTTTCCACTACTTTCTTATTTCTAGGCTAGAAAATATGTACCCACATATTTTAGTGTACCTAAATAATTTAGTATACTAATAATAGGAATTTCAGCATGTACATGTTCAAAACTTTATGAACAATTTTGTGGATTTTTATTTTTTATTTTTCTTGAAACGGCTAAAGATAAAGAGTGACTCGAACCCCCGACCTATTAATAGGAGGTGAAGCGTCTTACCAACTGAGCTGCGCTTCGTTGTCCAATTTTGTGGGTTTTTAATATTATTCATATATAGAACTTAATAAATAGCACTAAAAGAATGATAAATTTTTACATTCGTACATGTGGATATGAATGGTGTATTCATTTTTAATGATATGAATTTAAAATTATAAATGATAAGAATATCACGCGGATATCCGTGTGTCACGGATACTAATGATATATTATTTACCTACCACAAATTTGCTACACAGTTTATAATGTTATATTGCATACAACACTTACATATTATTTATATATACGTACCATCCATCCCGAAAAATTTTATAAATTACTCCATCCGATTTGGGGATAATTTTTTATTTTTCTATTTTTAGTGTCTCAAAAAGACTTGCCTTTTTTCATTATTATAAATAATCAATTCAAATTTAACATTAAATATAGTCAAACGTAAACCTACTCACATTATTTTATCTAATTTTTAACTTTAAAAATGAATTTGGGGACTAACTAGTATTATTTTAGTAAAGTTCTATATATAAGAAGGGTGTGAGATAATCAATTTTCTAATTTGTGTACGCAACTTAAGGAATCATAGAATTATACAGATTTTTAGTTTGGTAATTTAGACATATATTTTTGTCACTCTACCTCGTTAATAAAAGAATTAAGTTGAAAGTAAACAAAACCAAAGGATGGAGGTGTGAGTTACAATTTCTGTAATAACTTGATTGCAATAAAACACATTAAATGAGGATGGATGGAATGCTCACGTCACCTTGTCAAAAAAGTAGGTGCATTACACAAGCCCTCAGCATAGAATGAACTTCCTTTTTACATGATCTTCTTTAACTAGATATGAATGAGTAATTAAATTAGTTAAGTTAATTATAGAATAAATTTAAAATTTGTAGGGATTTGACAATTAAGTTTGATTTAATCAAGAAAGGAGTATTAGTCAAAGTTTATTACGTATAATGATTGCATTGAAATCGTAAAACGAAAAAAATCTACTATTTTATAGAATTTAAATTAAAAACAAACACAACTCAATACATACATAACATTGTACAAAATTCAATTGTTCCAATTCTGCCGCTTACAGTTCCAAGTTGAGTTCTAAATTCCTGTCATTCTTGTTGAAATTAAACTCTTTCAAATTGAAAATTATAAAAAAATATTTAAAAATAAGTATTTCTAAAGATCGTTTGAACGAATTGACAACTTTATCAATCAAATTTATTAAAAACATTTAAATACAAAAAAATTGATAAGTAGCTTTGCATAAAATAAAAAAAAGAAGCAAGAACTCAAATAAAGGAGTCACTTCATTGAAGACATCGAAAGCTTTGCAAATCACCTAGAAAAACAAGCAAGGAAGGAAAAAGAACTTTCGAAGAACATCCCCAGGAAGGTGACTTTTGTAATAATATTGGAGTATATTTTACTCATTTTGAATACTTATCATGCATGATTTTCAATTGTACAATCTAAAAATAAATATAGCACTATTAAACGCATCTATATATCTATTAACCAAAAAAGGTTTTAAGGTTTCTGATTGATCCATTTTTCATGTCACGTGGTGAAATACTCAATTTCAATTGGGTGAAAAAATCATGGAGGGTATTTTGGTCACTCTGAATGCCACCAAGTCACCTAAACTTTGCTCTCCTATTCTGCCGTGTCTTTCCATTTCCCTAATATATATACTATGTTTAGGCAATTCAAAGATATATTTAATTAAATCTATTATAACTTTTTCTAAATAAATTTAAAAAATATTTTAAATATATATATTTTAATTCGTCGTGATAAGACGAATCCAAAGACACCAATCTTGAATACAATTATTAATCTCATTAAATAAATTACTTTATAAATTGATTGCATTAAAATATATGTCGGGTCCTACGAGACATTCAAATTGAGACAGAGGGAATATAAATTTAATAAATAAAATAAAAGAATGTAATTTCAAAAATAACTTTTGTTAAAAAAATTAATATTTCTCATACGTTTAACAAGATATTAATAATTTTGATTCTATAATTAAGGAGTCCGAATAAGGGAGACAAAATATTGTACCATGAACAACTTTTTTTACAAAAAACTTGTGGAACTTCAAGTTCTTGTGAGAGTCATGAGAATCATGCAATATTGTAAACTAATTGTGCGGTTTTGTGTAATTGTTAATTTTGTTTATTTGTAAATTGTGTAATGTTGTATACTAATTGTGCGGCTAAATCGTTTTTTGTAGGACTCTCAGAACTATCCAGACTTTCATGAGAGTTTCTCCAGGTTTTTTGCCAGATTAAACATGCGCCTAATGTTTAAGCACTTAAATTATCAATTCGATCTTCTTATATAATGAAAAATATCATATACCACTCATGCTAGATGTCCTCTTCTCAGATTAGTCCCTTTTATGAATAATCACATCTAGATCCAAATAATTATCAACTATTACATATATGTCCAAATGAACAAACAAAATTTAATTTAGCCAAACACACCATTCTCAAATTTTAATGCAGTTTGCAAATTTGACCCTAACTTAAAATAAATTAGGTGTAAACAACTCCAATGTGGAGTTGTTTGCACAACTTTGATGCTCAGAGTTGCTCAGATGTGGAGCTGCTCCATTAGAATTGTTGTAGCTCCAACTGGAAATGCTCCGGATGGAGCTGTGAAAATAACTTCTCGATTTGAGTTGTTACAGGTCCATTTGAGATGTTACAACTCCACCAGAATTGTTTACAAAGCTCCATCAAAGTTGTTACAGCTCCGGTTATTTCCGGTGGAGCTTTATCTTCCTTCCTCAATTTTTTAATTTCAATCAAACTTTCAATGTGATCCGGAAATTATTTCTAATTTATATTTAGGTCCAAAATATCTATCAACTATCTATATATTTATGAATCAAAAAAGTTTCAAGCTTTCATATTCGTCCATTTGTTATATAATTTTTTCTACAAAATTATTAAAAATATTTTGAAATATATTTGAATAATTCGTCACAAGAAAAATTCATAGACAACAATCTATATATTATTACTAATTAAATGAATTATTTTATTCACTAAGATAAAATATATTTTAATAAATAAAATAAAATAATAAAATTTTATGAAATGAGCATTTATTAAATATTTAATAATCCACCATCTATTTTGTTGAGGTAAAAACCCCAACCCTCGGATGTTACTAAAATTAACTAACTCTTCGAATCTTGACAGACCTCGGATGATGCGAACTCCAGCCTTGAATTCGAAGCCCTTGATCCGAACCTAAACAGACGACTG
>JAYMSP010000707.1:0-43312 GCA_036897095.1 Plantago elongata | reverse complement strand
GGCATAGAAAAAGACCATGGGGGGGGGGGATGAATAGTCTTTTCAAACTTTTTTCGATAAATACTATTTCTCAGAAACGGGTGTGTTTCTGATACATTTTTTTTTTAAATGACTAAAAAATTTATTAAATAAATCGCAAGCACAAGAAATGCGCACGACAGATCAATTACAAAGAAAAAGAACCATCATAACCATGGCGTTCAAATCAAATGAGCACATCTAAACACAACTCAAAAGTACTCTCCAAAATACACATGAGAAGCACCGAAACCGAAAAAATACGCAGACCAAAATATGTCACAAAGGAATAATATCAATCAGGCCACTTCTTCACCATGGTTATTACTTTCACCACCCAAAAAAGGTACATGCCACCATTGAAAAAGCTAGATCACGAAGGTACAACTCCAAACTCAAAAAAAGAAGAAAACCTCAAGATATTGAAGATTAAATCCAAATGGTTTAACCCCTTGAATTCCCCAAGATATTGAAAGCTAGATCACCAAGGTCTAGCTACTTGAGCTGAAAGTCAAGGGACTCCTCAAAATATATAAGATACTCCTCTCACCAATACTCAAGAGATCCAATAACTATGCTAATGACATCCCTCCACCCTATCCCCCTACGGCAAGTGGCAAGGAATTTAAGGACTAGTCATGAACCGGGTTCCAATCCCACTTATTAGCAACACCCCTCCACCCTAGGCTCAGACATGTCCAGTGGCAAGCTATTTAAGATATTGTCACGAGGAGAGGCTCGCCCCGTCCAATTTTACTAGTCTCCTACACCCTATGCTTTCAAGGTACTAAAGTGGCAAGTGATTTAAGAAGTCACTATAGTCACTAAAACCCCAAAGAACCACAAGATAGAATAGAATCACCTCAAGATATTTCAGCTAGGATCACTTTGGTCAAAACCCTCGAGTTAAAGTCTCATGACTCCTCAGAATATACTAAATATTCATCTCACCAAGACACAATATCACAAGGATAAGGAAAAAAGTACAAAAAACATCAAGGTATTTAAGATTAGATCAACATGGTCCAATCCCTTGAGCTCCTCAAGATATTGAAAACTAGATCATAGCGGTCTAGTTACTTGAGTTAAAGTCTCAGACACCTCTGAAAAAATATGATACTCTCTACCGAGACATGAGAAAGTAGTAAATACCTGACCCTCACTTGTGACCCCTACCTCCATGAGAAACAACCACATAATGGCCTTGTGGCTTGTGCAAACACCCGGAAATAATACCTCAAAGCACCAAAAGTAATGGGGCGTCTTACATCCCAGTCCCCAGGGTGAATTTTTTTTATATAACTCCCATGCCTTTTATACACTTATTTCGAGGTCCTGCAGTACTTTGAGCGTTGCATCCCTATACGTTACCATTTCAGTTCATTGCTTGTCTCGTACGTTTTGGGGCCACATACCAGCCTTCCAACCATATGACACATCCCATCATCGATATTGTTTGTACTACGTAGTATACAATTGAATTCAGGCACGGATGCACTAAGGAGCAAGGGGCAGCAATTGTTGCCCCTGAATTTTTACTCTGAAATTACTAATATGTCCCTTATGAATTAATATATTTAATAATATTGTTTGTTTACTTGTTCGAATAATTGTGTAAACTACTGGACAACTGAGAGTTTCATCTGTAATTCGTTATGTTTCCTTTAAAAAAAACTGAGAGCTTCATCTGTAGTTTGTTTCACTTGTCAGAGAACAGTCCATTAATTATCCATTTCGCTGCTGCTCCATTTCTTTCAAGGTTACATTTATTACAATTCGGAAAAAAAAATTAGCTAAAAATTGCAGTTTTCTTGAACTTGTCTACTTCGTTTGCTTAGTTGAATTGTGACATTTTCTAGAATTTGACTTACACCCAATTCATCTTTTTCGTTTCTTTTCTTTAGTTTTCCGGTTTGCTCATAAGTTCAATTGTATAATGATGAACTCTAGTTATCCTTTTTAAAAAAAAAAAATCACAAAATTTTAATTCTTAGTAGTAGATTGTTTTGAATTCTGAGTTGGACCCGTTTTCAATAATCACTTACTCTCAACTGGGTTTTGAGCAAATATCTACAAAGTTCAAAATCATCCGATGAAGAAATTTTTATTATTTTCTTTCTTGAATATAATGGTATTATATTGTAAATAGATTATATTTATTGAATTTTTACTTTATTATAAAATTAGTGTGATCGGTTGTTATTTATATAATAAAATTTATCTCGAACTAACATCAGTTGTCATCTTAAAATATAATACACTAAACAATTTTAGTCCATGAGTAACGATCGCTCCCCCATAATTTTTTCTGCGTCCAGTCTCTTTCCTGATTGAATCGCTGATTGAATTGATTATACTCTACTCGGGCGGTACTTTTCACTCGGTTGCTATGTTATTCAATTCGATTTATTGCACTGTTGAAAAGTGTCGGTGCCGTCTCTTCCCTGATTGAATTGATTATACTCTACTCGGGCGGTACTTTTCACTCGGTTGCTATGTTATTCAATTCGGTTTATTGCACTGTTGAAGAGTGTCGGTGCTGTCGATTTTCCGTACGTCTTCGAATTTTCCGGTGGAATTTCTCCAGCGATACGTTAAATGGAAAGTGAGTCCGACGCTGATCGGGCCCTGAGCACGGTGTTCCGTATGTTGCTCATTCCCGAGCTTGTAAGCTTCTTGTAGCCAGCTCTGAATGGGTTTTCGCCGGTGGGATGTTTTTTTGATATTTTTCTTCCAAGCTCGTTTGGGGTTTAATGGTCGGTAGCTCTACTATTTTCGCAGGTGGTGCTCGTGAGCTCAAACCGACTACTGTCGGCGCAGATAGCCCAGTGGCTATCAATTCAGCCAGCAATGATGACACAATCGACGATGTTGTGTGTTCAATCGATTCAATTTTTGGGACGCAGATACCTTCTGTAGGTACGTGACATTCTCTCATAGTGTTTTGATTTTTTTTGTGCTGTGCGAATTGGTATTTCTTTTCATAAGAGTAGTTGGGCTGTAGCTCAGCCAGGCGATGTTGTCTTGATTGTTTTTTCCCTCGTCTAAGACGCCCAATTTCTTTTTTTGTTGGTATTCCGTTGTCTTACTTTTTTACCATTTGATATAAATCATATATAAATCATGCACAGTGGGCTGCGAGTTATTTTGTCGTTGATCGCATTTGTTAATAAATGGGTATGCTAGTCAGTTGGCTTGGTGTCCCCTGTTTGCGAATGTACTTTTTTACTCCGTGTTCTGTTTTATTTTACAAGCACCTGAACCGGCAGTGGTCGATTCACCACTTTTGAGGATTCGACACAAGGGGCGGCTTGCAAGATCCGTCTATTTGATTGAGTCGGGTAGGATTGGCTATGAAACTTTTATATTTATGCGGGCAACTATTAATCTGTCCTGCCCAAATCTGAATGGGCTACTTTATTCATTGTTTAAATTAGATAATGATGATCATGATAAGAGGGAGTCAGCACCTACTGAAATGAAGGGTACTATCCCATACTCCATTTTCCTTTTGTTTCCGTTAGACAGGGATTCAATTCTGTTGTTGTAGGAACCCAGATGCAACTAAGCTATTTGTTGTGTTCTATTTCATCCAGCGGATATGATTGTGGCAAAACGGGCTAGGAAGACTGTCTCGTTTGCAGCGAGTGGGCTTGATACCTTACACAACTGTATGTTCCCATTTTGATAGGATGGTTAGATAATTTAATTCCCAAATCACTGTCTGGCAGGGTTTTACTTCCCTTCCTGCGTTTGTTGACCCATGTTTTACACGTGCCAAAAAATGTTTGTAGTGTTCTTTATTTCATCGTTATTTAGCAGCAGGTGAACCTGTTGATGTCATCTCCGATATGCCACGCATGGTTACGAGGAGTAGCCAAAGGAGCGGATGATCACATCTGCCAGTTAGTATGCCAAGTAGGTTTTACACGATATGCGTTGCCTGTAGGATTTACATTTGGCCGTTAGTAGAAAGCAATTGATTTTGACATGTTATTTCCATGAGTTTTGCCTGCATCTGTGATTTCGGTGAAATACGTAATTCTGTCTCTTTGTCGTTGTTGTTGTAGTTGTTATGAAGACACTCCGCACGCGTGGTGATAAACGTAAAACTGAGCAATCGTTGTATAATCAACCATTACGGGGTACTTTGAAGCGGTGGGGCTTGCCGAATATATGTAGGGGCCTTAAATCTTTTCTCTACTTTGCAGAGTCATCTTATCCAAACTAATCAGAGCAATCTGCAGTCCGCTATTTGCAAACTCAAACAGCTTGGCCTGAAGGAGCATCACCTTGAGCAGATAGTGGAGACACCGTTTTGGGTTTTTGTGCTGGCCTCTCGAGAAATGGGGGTTGATGAATATAATAGATACAAAAAATCGGACTCGCTTATAGCTGACATTCTGGGGAAAGCAGCATGTCGCACGACTAATGGGATTGATGGATTTTACATTGGAGGCGCTTTGGTGTGCCCTCGGGCAATGGACTTTAAGCTGATATTCGGTGTGCGTGGGGGTAACTGGCCCATCCACAGGGGTAGTGGGGTGGGTGAGTCGTCTGAATTCATGGATAGGTGTTGGCCATTCCGACCGAAGCGCAAGTTTCTACTATCGCGCTCGGTAATACTTGATGCCTTGAAGGATAAGGTTAACTGCACCGCAGAAGAGCCACATGTAGCATGTAATGTGGCAAGGTTGGTACGCATGTTACTACTGTCGGTCTTATTCATGCCGAATAATAACTCTGTGTGCGTTGGGATGATATGGTATTTAGAGGACTTTGACAACATATCCAAATATGACTGGTGTGGGTACTTAGCTGACGGGTTGCTCATATCCACCAGGAAGGCTTCGACTCTAAAGATTGTTGGGTGTGCTATCTTCCTACTGGTATGAGATGTATCTATCAGCAACTATGTGTTCGATTTGCTTATGGCATTTAAGTTTTCGAACCATGTTAACTGTAGTGGTGCTTTAACCCTTTTTCCCTGATCTCACAGTTTTGGCTGTGTGAAATGGGGTGCCTAATTGATCCTACACCTGATGCGCCCAACTTCCCGAGGTTCCGGAAGTGGGATCTTCGTGTCCCACGGCACGTAATGGCGGTATTCTCTGGGAGCCCGATATGGCGCAGCAGGTTTTTTTCACATGACCTCCAACTGATTAATGTTTATGATGTTTCCATATTGAACAAGTTCTAATTTTTGTTTCCCCTAAACTTGCAAAGAATATGGGATTTTTTGTTTACTAGCATACGTTGTTCTGAAAACTGCATTATTGAAACTGTTCTTCTTTCCGTTGTAGGAACTAGAGGTTATTGAACCAATGGATCATGAGGCCTTAATAATTGATTCATACACTCCCGGTAATCTCCTGACGATTACCTCTAGTTCATACAAAGCAGGCATTTACTGGGAGAATGCTGCTTTGATCTGCACGAACGAAGGAGCCGACAAAAACGGTTGCAGTTCATCCGCGGATGATGTAGCAGATGATTGTGCAACTCTGTGCGGGCAAACTGGGATTTGATCTGCCCGAAGACCTGAGGTTTGTTATTGTTGGCATGTTGTTATATTGGATATTGGTCTCAGATTAATGCTTACACTTGGTCATTTTAATCTCCCTATCGTCGAACCATTAGTGCTTTCTGTTTTATCCGTCTTCTATGTAATCTGGGAAAGCAATGATCTCTTTTTTTATTTTTGTGTGCTTGTCAGGAGGTACACAAGGCTTGATGATGATAACGATGCACGAGAGGTAGTTATGCGGAAGGAAAAATTGGTGGAGTATGAGTCCAGGAGTTGCGAGGATCGCTTGAAGATTGACAGTGTGGGTCAAATGATATCAGAACAGACTGTCGAAGATATTGTCCATGGAGGTTGTATGTGAGGAACTAGTGCACCTGCGTGATGTTGTTGATGCTAAGAGTGAGCATATCTCAGAGTCTTCTTTAATTTTTTTAGTACTTTTTATTTTTTTTTTAATACAAAGTTCAATTCATCGAAAAAAATTAAAAAAAAATGTTAGTTCGTGGCAAAGTTGACAGGGTATCTTGTCAGAGACCTGATGTATCAGACAATGAACAATCTATTGAGAAAAAAGTACGTGAACTTGACTAGTTTACATCCTTTTGCAACCCTCTCCTTGCATCTTGCGGTTATATTACGAGAATTGTTCTTTATATAGTCGAATCGGTATCCAAGTTTGGCACAATACTTGACTAGCTAGTTTACACCGGAACTCTGTGACACCCCCGTTGAACTCCTGGCCAAGACCCTTTATATATTCGACCCAGTTGGCGGACCTAAGCATTGGCCTTTCGGTCTTAGGGTTGCACATGTAATTTGGTCTTCCAGTGATGGCACTCGAAAACATTTCACCACTAGCTGATGTATACCTTCGATGGGCATCTCTGGCTGCCCTGGTTTGTTTTTCTGGAGTTCTGGGCAATCTGTCCGGGGTTACCTCAGAACAAGGTTAGGCGATATGATCGGGTACAGCAGAGGGGGCAACACCAGGTGTTACATTTCCTTGATTTGACACGTGTGCCCCCACCCTTTGTAACTGGGTAATAGTCTGTTAATCTAGCGGCATGTGTAGGTTGTAGAGTATGGGATATGACAACCGGCACGGAGATGACAACATTTGTCGTGCCGAGTGCCTTGCATAAAAGTACCATGTTCTTGAATTCTGACTGACAAGTAAGAGAGCATTTGTCGCCCTTAGTGATCTCGAATTCAAAACGGGCTGCGGTGAACCCCGGAGTCGCATTCTCTACACAATATACACGTCGTTGGCAAAACCACATATCAGATTCCACATGTACACATAAGTAGTACACCCATATGAATTACAAAATTTGCACCTCAGCTGGTCCTGAACCAATGGATCCTCGGACCAACTTTCAGTCAACCCTTGATACTAGCATACTAAATTTACCATAGCCAGCACTATAATTTAAGCCAACCCTTGGAACTAGCATACTTAATTTACCATAGCCAGCACTATAATTACGCAAACAATAGAAACTAGCGTAATGAATCTAGCATAGCCAGCACTTCGAAGTTACCAGAGCCAGCACTAAAACTTAAACCAACACTTGGAACTAGCATACTAAATTAACCATAGCCAGAACTATAATTAAGCACACAGTAGTAGCTAGCATAATGAATTTAGCATAGCCAGCACTTTGAGTTTACCATAGCCAGCCCTATTATTAAGCCAACCCTTGAACCTAGCATACTGAATTTACCATAGCCAGCACCATAATTAAGCCACCACTAGAAACTAGCATATTGAATCTACCACAGCCAGCACTTTGATCCAACCAACAATTGAAAACTAGCAGGCTAAAGAAGAATTACTACCATGGCGATATTTCATGACTATTACTTAATCCATCAACTACGCCAAGAAAAACTATGTGGTTCTTCATGACTTAACTATCCATTATATATGAGCATAACATATAACAAGTAACGGAACATAAAAATGTTGGGTTTGTACATAAAATCGTGGTTAATCAATCATATGGAAGTCTTTCACATCCAGGTAGTAAAGACTCAAAAACCAATTTAGAGTTGCTTACCACGAAATTTTATAACAAATCCAGCAAAATCCGGCACATCATCACTGTCGATGGTCACCCATGTGCCGCCTGCTATACACACCATGGTCAGCCTGCCCGAGCTCATCAACGTGTTCATATTCGAATTTTTTCCTCCTATAAGCCCAGCAAGGAGTGTATCTCAAAATTGTTTTAGAGAAAATGGAAAATTTTGTTTGTAAGCCTATAATTTGTTGGGGTTATCACAATATCCAAGTTTGAAAATTCAAATTATAAGAAGTGATGTTTATGGGTTAGTGAGTCGCATACAGTACAAAGTACAAAATATCCATCAAAAAGCATGCACTGTTATGAGTGTTGTTCACAGAAGCTACCGCGGGAGCTATAATAGCTAAATTGGTCTATAAACGGACCATAGAAAGATAAATGGGGACTGGGCCGTAAGCCACCAAAAAGGTTGGGCTGTATATCAAAGCCCAACGTTGGTTTGTGACTTAAAACAAAATTATCCAAAACGGATTAATTGGTTTAAGATCACAAACTGACCACGGGCTTTGATATACAAGTACAACTTTAAATTGTTTATGACCCAATACCCCTTTATCTGTATCTGGTCCTGTTGTAGCTTATTATCACCATTATAGCTCCCCTAATAGCCTTTGCCTCTCACAGTGCATCAATTAATGCTAATTGCCCTTGTAAGTGTTCCCTTTTCATCCAACAACATCATCACGTCGGGGAATTTGAAATTCGAAATTCACAATGTTATATAATCCTTTTAATTTACACGAAATTGGGGGAGAAAAAGTGTCCATTTTCGTATGAATTTGTTGTGCTCATTCCAATAATTCTTATTCGTAACTCGATGTTGCCTGGAGAACTTACAATGGTTTGCATAGCTGGTGGTATATGGGCATCCATTGACGCCGTTGATGTCCCGGATTTTTCTTCATTCACAACAACGTTTCAAGGTGCAAGTCTTTTTTATACTCTGTTAGAAGTTGCCGGTTTCATTGAGTTCATGGCCTCTAGTGAAGCTAACTTGAGTTCAGAAGCCACCTATTCATTTTTTCTTGGAAGCCAGCTTTGCGAAATTGAGTTCATGGCTTTATATTTGTGAAATTGAGTTCATGGCTTCATATTTTTAGTAGCCAGCTTTTCACTTTTCGTACTATAGTTTCATTTGTAGTAGCCAACTTTCTTTAGTGAAGCTAACTTGAGTTCAGGAGCCAGCTATTCATGTTTCTTGTGAAATTGCCAATTGGATTCATTTGCAGTAGCCACTAGAGAGATAGTTTGTTCCATTGACTGCATGGCTAAAAAATCAGAGGACGAAACGAAAAGAAGAACACCATAGAAAATGTTTCTTCTAGTACGAAATTGTAGCCATACGATGATTAAAAAATATTTTCCACCAATCTTTTAGTGTGCCGAACTGTGCCGTCGATTAGATGTATTACATGGGTAGTTCGAACGTACTGTTTGGTGGCCCAAGGAAACAGAAGAAGCTTCAAAAGGACACAGGAGTAGCCGTGTAGGGCTGCAGAACCTCGAAAGCTTACAATGTACGATTTTGGAGCTAAAAACTAAGTGGCTGTTTGGATGTACATTTGAGTGGCATTTGGATGGATTTTGGTGAAAATTGTGTTTGGATGGACATTTGAGTGGGGTATTTTAAGTGTATTTTAGGCCAAATCACTGTTCATCGAGCCAAATGGGGATATTTAAATCCCCATCCAAACACCCCTAAGTACCAAAACGCATGGGAAATTATATCAAAAAACAGGCACCATAGGAGACTGGGATGTAAGTCACCCTATCCAAAACAAGGTCAAACGTGTCTCATGCCATAAATGGACAGAGACTGAGCCAAAAAAAAAGGGAAAAACAGGGGAAAGCAGGGGAATATATGCAGATGATGCATCAACACCTTTGTCTTGTTCCCCACCGTCCCCACTTACTATACAATTGCTCAACTAACAAACATGGCCAAAAGAAAATTAATAGCCTCTGTCCGCTACTTGAGCCTGCAAAACAGATTAGAAATAATTGTTCCAGTCTATGTTCGTCACCTGAACCTACTTAAACAGAGAAAACATAATCCTCCACCCCTCCTTAACTCAAACTGCAGAGACTTCTACCCTCTGACAGCTGAAACAGAATACAAATACTATAAATGAAGGCAAAGGACAGGTTCAAGAAACCAGGAATGCACCTGTTTATACGAACCCAATTTGCCTTTCCCTTTAAACCACGCCCATCTATTTAACTTGATGCATTCCAAAATATTTATCGGGAGTCTCTCCTCATTATTGTAGATCAAATTATTTCGAGCAAGTCAAAGGTTCCATATAGTGACATGCCAAAAGACGTTCCAAATCTTCGGATTTCTTCGCCTCGCTAAACTCATATGGATATCCAAAGAATTCTCAACACTCGTGCCCATGACCACATCTTCGATCCACTTGTACACCAACTCCCACACTTTCTTGGCAACCACACACTCACCGAAAATACTATCAATAGATCCCTCACACCTTTTGCATTCAAGATCTCCATCACTCACAAAAACGCCCCTCTTCTTTAAATTCTCCTTTGTTAGAATTCGATTTTGCAAGGCTTTCCACACAAAATCATTCACCTTAGAGGGGACCCTTTTATTCCATATCTTTTTCGCCCATTCTTTACGCGATGGAACAACCACATTAGACTCTAAAGTTATATATCCTACCTTGGTAGAATAGCTCATAGCATTACCTTCAATCCATATCCACTCATCGTCTTCATTGTGAATACGGACAATGCTTCCACTCGTGCCTCAATATGAAGCACCTCTCTTTCTTCCCAATCAAAAAGGTGTTGTCTCCACTCCCATAAGAAACAAACAGCTCCATTTTCCATGTTCCCGACCCGATCCAAGAACTTGCACTCTTTTTCCTTATCCGAAGCATACAAACGCGGATATAATTTTTTTAATCTCTTCTCAAAACCACCACATTGTTCCTCCCAAAAGAATGTCTTGGCTCCATTACCAATATGTTCTCTCACATTGCGCATAAACCACTCATGGGTTCCAACCCATTTGATGAGGTCTCTCCACAACTCCGACCAACATCTTTTACTCGGTTTACCACTCAAGCCATATTACACATTTTTCCCATGCTTTCAAATAATCACTTTCAACCAAAGATCATCACCTCCTCTCAAGATTCGCTACACCCACCGGCCTAGAAGAGCAAGGTTAAAAGATTTCATGTTTTTTATACCAAGACCTCCATTCTCCTTCTCCCTACGTATAATATCCCATTTAACCCATGAAATTCCTTGTCTCATCTTTGGGCTCCCCTACCCATATGAAATTTCTTTGAAGGCATTTCATTTCCTCAAGAATAGATTCTAGCGCTTTAAAAAAACGAGAGAAAGTAAATAGGTAGCGCATTAAGTACCGATTTAATGATTACAACACGACCACCTAATGACAATAATCGATTCTCCCAAGCTCCAAGTCTCTTCTCAAATTTCCCTATCACCTTCCAAAGTTGCTTATCTCGAGCTCTCCCTTCAACCGGTAAGTCTAAATAAGTGAACGGAAAGGAACCCACATCACAATTAAGCAAAACCGCCCCATCTCTCAATTAGGCATCCCCTACACCAATCCCCATGAGGTTGCTCTTCTTGAAATTAATCTTCAATCCCAAAATAAGTTCAAAGCATCTCTAAATGCTCTTCACTACTCCAAAATTCTCCGCATTAAACTCCCCGTGTATCATTGAATCATCCGCAAATTAGAGAAGTGAGATAGGGACTTTGTTATTACCCACAAGAATCGGTTGAAAACTACCAACCTCGCTTGCTTTCTTGAACATTCGGCTCAATCCTCCCGCCACGGAAAGATACAAGAAAGGAGATAGTGGGTCCCCTTGCCTTAATCCTCTATGCATCACAAACTCATCGGTGTGACTACCATTCAATAAAATTGAAGAAGATATTGTTGATACGCATTCCCGTATCCACATTATCCACCTATCACCAAAGCCCAAATTCTGCAACATGTCAACGAGAAAATTCCAACTAACCGAGTCATAAGCTTTTGCAAAGTCAATCTTAAACAAGAACATCTTCTTCTCATTTTTCTTTGCTTCGTCAATAACCTCATTAGCAATAAGCACCCCCATCGAGAATATTTATATTCCCTATGAATTCTCCGAAATAATACTCTACAAGACTCCTCCAAGCCTATTCACAAACACCTTAGAGATAATTTTATATAGGCTCCCCACCAAAGAAATAGGCCGATAATCCGCCAAATTCCCCGGATTGGTTAATTTTGGAATGAGCATGATAAAAGTACTATTCGTCACTATACACAACTTTCCATGAGTGTGGAATTCCTCGAATACTCGCATAAGATCCTTCTTCACCACCTCCCAGCAAGACCGAAAAAATAATCCATTAAACCCATTCGGGCCCGGGCTCTTATGAACCCCACAGTTCCATACCGCTAGCTTCACCTCCTCTTCATCAAATGGTCTTTCCAAACCACTATGCATCTCATTATCCAGAGAGTTCCCTTCCAGGCCCCTAATTCGAACTACCTCTTCCTCACGCTTTTGAAAATGATGCTTAAAAAAAATCACCCACCCCGGTCCTCACCTCATCGACTTCCTCCAACCAGCGACCATTGATGCATATCCCATGAATCCCATTCATTCGCCTTCGATTCTCCAAAATACCATGGAAAAAACGAGAGTTAGCGTCACCCTCTTGCACCCATATTCTCTTGCTTTGTTGCATCCTTATACTCTCTTTAATTGATAACAATCGTTCCAGTTCAGTTGCCTTGTGAATACGATCCAATCCCTCGCTATCCGGCACCTCTCCTAAATTCAGCATAGTCCCAGTATCATGTACATCAGCTGACTTCAGCTGCAGTTTGACGTCCAACAGGCTACGTAGCAGCCACAATAGTCATGTGCACCGTGCGTGCAGCAGCTGGCACGCCCCCAAAGTTGACCTGGACAGCACCCCGCCACACTGTTTTGACTCGAAGAAGACTATGTAACGGTACCCCCTGTAGATTGCGGATCCCCCAACGCTGACCTGGATAACACCCTGACACTGCTCTGACTTGAGGAAGACTCCTCCACATCACCCCCCAGGTATACCATTAACCTTCTACTCACCCTCTTCCTCTAAACTTCTATCATGTTTCGCCATAGCATTATCAACTTCTTCAATACAGGAATTCAGCTCTCCATACTCCCTCTTATGCCATTTCCTCAACTCAGTTTTCAACCGTTTCAACTTCTCCTTAAATACAAAACTCCCCCACCCTTCGATGTCGTCCTTATTCCACGACTCTTCCACCACTCGCTTAAAATCCTTATGCTTGACCCATTCATTAATGATTTGAAAAGGTTTTGGTCCCCAATCTCGACCCTCCTCCTTGAGAATGATCGCCACATGATCGGATAACCGTCTCTTAAGGCCCACTTGAATTAAATTCGGCCAATGTGTCAACCATGAATCCATAAGCAAGAAGTGGTCCAAGCGACTACATGAACCTCCACTTCTCTGAAACCAAGTAAACTTCCTCCGCGTTAACGGAAGATCTATCAACTCCAAATCGTCAATGAATTTGTTAAAGGCTAAAGTACTCCTTCTCCCACTATCCTTCGTCTTCCCTTTTCGTTCTTACTTCTGTCACACCGCATTGAAGTCACTACGCACACACCATTATGGTCATTCAAGGATCGAATCTTATGAAGCAAAATACTCTAAAGCTCTTCCTTCTTACTATCCACACACGAAGCATATATAATAACAATCTCCACCATCTCACTCCTCCACTTACCTCGCACCCCTAAAGCTCCCTCCTCGCCCAAAAATTATATCTTCTCGAAGACATCACTATTCCACATATTCAAGAGATCGCCAGAAGCCCCAATTGCCCCGCTATAAATCCAATCAACTTTAGACCACCCCATAGTTCCTCCACCTCACTACGATTAAATGCATCTTTCTTTGTTGCTTGTATACAAGCAAAATCAATATTTTCTTTAATAACCAACTCACGTATTTCCTTCTTTTTTAAAGCCCCTCCCAAACCTCTTATATTGTAACTCAATATCTTAATAATCCATAGCTAGGGGTTCCAATACCTTGATGAGTTTCTGATGATTCAATTTCATGTCGGTCACGTTCTTCCCATGATGTAAAGATCTCCGTTACATTCACCCTATCTTCTGTACTAATCAAACCCAATTCCTCCCCAAGTTGAGTATTCATACTTGCTTCCTCCTAGCACGACCTCCTAATCTGTGCATTGCAAGCTCGGATCTCCTCATCTGTAACATAATTGCCTCCATCAATTTGAGAATAGCATCCGGACCCTCATTCCCCTTCCGAGGCTTCTTCGCCCTACCCCAGACTTCCTCTTCTTGTTATTCTTCTCTTTCACCCCGCTCCCTACGTCGATAATAAAGCCATTCCAATCCTCACATCTCTGCTTCTGCGAGCTGGAATTACCCTTTGACTTGCCTTTCCGGTATAGTTTTACACGACTCTAGATGGTTGGTTGGGTCTCTAGGAGTCCTACCTGATTCATAAACTGCACCCTTGTCCAATATTGTTGTCTACTGGTCCGATCCTTCAACCTGCAGAGTCGACTCTACTGGACTCTTTCTTGTTTCCTCTCCCTACATCCCTTTCTCCCTTGCATCGATCTAAATTTACTCTTCACTGCCTCGAACTAGAAGCTCTGTCTCGACCTGAAACTGCTCCTCACTACCATAAACTAGAATCATCTCAGTTACGTCTCCATCCAACACAGTTTCGAGTAATTGTAGCTCCTCCCCTACAACACCCTCCTCATCGCCCTCCTCTTCTGACCACTCACTACTTTCCCCATCACTCTCCTTACAATCGTTTGAGGAATGTCCCGAATAAAAATTCGACATATTCGAGTCCGACTTCCCCTCACCTCCATGCTCGTTTGTTATCCGACGCCTCCCACCTTTGAAGCTATCACACAGCCCAACAACACAATTGCATTCTTCTACAATCTCAGCAAAAATCTCAACACCCCAAATCACTAGAGTTGATTTCTTCCGAATTACGCCAAAATTTTGTGTCTCCACCTTAACACAGCTCCGTAACTCTCACCGATCAATCGTATCCTTGTGTACCTTCAAACCTTCCCCACCCTGCCTTCTAAACTCCGAAAGGTATCTGGATTCCAATACTCCAACGACACTCTGTACACATTCACCCACACCACTCGTGTTCTAGTGGTCTGATATTCAGACCACGATTTCAATGATACAAACCATTGCTTAACCTAAATAGGTTCTTCATCCAATAGTTTTTGTACCGTGACCTCATCCTTTGGTTCAAGTAACCAATCTTCCTCATTGAGCTTCCCTACCTTGAAACCCCGATGGCCATTGACATCCAACAAATTTTCTATTTGGTTCGCTGCCAACTCCCGAGTTGATTTACCTACCAGACATTGTGAAACCCAAGATGTATCATGTTGAAGCCTTGTGTCAGCTTCCTTCTCCATGGTCTCCTGTTGTTTCCCAACTAGTATAGATCTATCTCAGCGAGTAATCTCTTCCCCTACTCACACACTTTCGTCACCCTCTTTTCATGTTTACCACTCTGCTGATTATGAGTTGATTGTGCCCATCCACGAACCGGTACTCCCTCACATCTCCCCTGGTGATCCTTGCGATCAAAACGAGCAATATTGGCTAAAAGCTCATATACTCCAATCCAAATCTTCTCCCTATCCACTAACTCCAGCTCCAAATCTCCCCTATGTTTTTGCAAATCGAACTAACGCAAAATTTCGCCCCAATTTGTTTTTCTTTTTGGGGATCATAATCCCACGCACCTCCCTCAATGTTTTCGAAATTCCTTCAAGGTATGTCTCTTGCCATTGATCCGGAAAATTCACGACGTAAACATTGGTGAAGCTTTCTCCAATCCGTTTCACAAAAATCTTACCTTCACGTTGCTTATCCTTCCTACGTTTGTTAATCACCAATTGCCAGCCTTCCCCATCTTCCTGACTCGCCGATGCCGGGAATTAAAAGTTTAGGGTTCTAACGGCTCATTTTTTCCCTCCCTCTCTCATTTTTTTTTTGTTCTGTAGGTTACTGTTACTTAAATTCAGAGAGCGAAAGACTTTAAGCGATAAATAAATGTAATTGTGCTTTGCAGTAGTAAATGTGTGTGGGTGTTATGCTGGAATGTAGATACAGAATAGTAAATAACACAACAAGTATAGTGGCATCTGGAGGTGGCGTAATCCTCCAACTAGTCCACTTCGGCCTTTTTGAGACTTGGAATTCACAAGAACAGACAATTGAGTTCTCTTTACAATATATCATATTCTAAGATCCCTACAAACAAATGGTTCCCAACCAAATGTTACCCCTGAGTTGTTCCCTAGCTCCTAGAGCCAAGTACATCCTGTACACAAGATAACCTTGGAGCTATGCCTTGATTCCCCAAATCAAGTACTTCATGTACTCCACGCCTTGATTTTGTTGGTTATAAGTTGATTGTCAGGAAAGCTTCTTGTATAACTTTTCACCTATATTTTTAGAGAGCACAGAGGGATAACACTAATTGATACACTTATTCAATGTATGGTAGGTTCTCTTTTACTGACCCAAGTAATTGGTATCCATTTTGGAGAATGAGCTTCATAAAGGGTATCCGAAAGTTCAACTCTTTCACGGATAACAATCTCTTGTTATAGGTCTAGGACACTTAGAACTACTGGTGATTCTTCAATCTTGTTAGTCGCAACAAAAAGCTTCGAGAATGGTAGTAAGATGCTTGAGAGAATACTTTGCTTGGTCAGTAGATATGAGCGTAGTTCATGTGTGTATTTCTCAGCTTTTAAGTGGTGATATTTATAGATGAATATGAGAGTCATTTGAATAGTATCCATTAGACCTTCTCAAAATTCAATCCGTTGATATCTCGAAATGAGTACTCAAAAGTCCCTTTCTTATTTTTTCAGAGAGGACTATGCATTGAGCGACTTTCCTACCGATGTAATTAAGGCACTGTACTATTTCTTGCCCTGTAGTCTCAACGACACATGAGCCTTTTTGAAAGCTAGCATGCTCCTGAACTCACTGATGTCATATGCTCAGAGACTTGTTATGTGCACTATATGCACTATACAATATGCTTTTTTATCATAGTCTATCTCAGGAGGCTTAACCTTATGTCTTCATGAACTTGTGTAATCTTCAGTCTTCATATCTTCGATTGAAAATCCATTGCTAGAATCCTTCTTCATGGCCTTTTTCGAAATATAAAATTACATTCAGAGACCTAATAATCCTTTTACAAGTTTTACTAGACTAACATACTAAGTGATTTCATCTTTTACAATGTTCAATTGAACCAAGAGTATTAGTCACCTTTTTTGTACTAGGATAAGTCATATGGTCATTGATCAAAAATACTAACAGATATTCCTAACAATCATCATGATCGGTCTCATCATCATCATGGAAGATGTTCTGGAGCAGAGACTTGCATCTTTCCTTACCAACTAACTCTACTTCTTCACTTTCTTGGTCTTCAGAAGGCTCGTTTGTTTCGGATACATCAAGGGTCTTGGAACCTCTTGTTATCACGCTCTTAAGCCTTGACCTTTTTATTACTCTTGATTCTTTAGCAACCTCGACATCTGTAGCATTTTTCTTTTTTGGAGAGCTTGACTGGTGGAGGGCATCAATTGTTTTCTCTTTCTGCCTTGGCCTCTTTGGGACGCTGCTAATTCTTCTCCCATAGTCATGAATGACTGAGTCAAACTGGCATATGAATCTGAGAGAGATTCAAAATTTCTTTGCAAACTGTGCACTTGAACAAGCTTTCGTATTTCTAATTTGAGCTCTTGATTTTCCTTTAGGAGTAGCGTCTCTTTTTTCATTTAGCTCTTCCAATGGACAGAATATGGCCTCAGCTTTCTGAGTAGCATAGTAAGCTTCGTCCACCACCTTGTTTGCATTGTTGCAGTTCTCATATCGGCATATGCCTAGATCCTTTTGGGCTAATGCTATTCACGTGGCTCTTCCGAGTAGAAGGCAAGCAACATGCTTGGTTTTCTCTAGGACAGTTTCAAGCACTTCAGCGTCCTATTGTAGCAATTCCTTACACAACTTGACACACATTGAGCTCCTGCCCATGTATTCAGCATCTATGATCGTAGTGGCTGGGCATGAAAAGATATGCGGTGCTAACAATTCCGTTTTCAGATGGAAAATGTTGGGATCAATTTCTGGTGCAATCCGATTTGGGTCTTCTTCTTCTTCTTCTTCAAGTACAATGAAGTCATCATCATCTTCATCCAGACCAGCAACCATTTTCCCTTTACCCTTGTCTCTCTGTGCAGTCGTTGTTGTTTGATTCTTCTTGCTTATCATCTTGAGTCACCAGAGCATCTAACTCTGCAGCCGTGACTTTGATGTCTCTTTTAAGTTTCAATTTCTCATCAAGGATTTTCCTTTCCTTGGCATTCTCGGCCTCGAATCTCAGTATCCGGGCTTGCTTCTCTTCAATTTGGGATTGACATTCAAGAGAGAGTCTTGTTTTCGTCTCCAAAAACTTCTTGAGTTTTTCAACTCGAAGTTTAGCAACTTGGATTTCATCAACTATTTGGGTAGCCTGCTGAACCTATTCCAATATGACTTGTTGGGTTGTGGAAGGTGGTTGAGACTTTGTTGGTGATGGTGGAGTTCTTTGAGTATTGTTTGGAGCAGGTTGTTGTTCTCCACAACCAACATGTCTTGAGCTATGCCACCAGTCCCTGGTGCTGGACTATCATCTTCATTATCGTCTTTCTTGTCATCACCATCCTTGTGATCTTCTGAACGAGGGTCTTGGAAGTCATTCTCATCAATTTTTTCCTCATCTTCAGAGACCAAGTTGATCACATCTGGCAGAGTGACCATGTTTCCATTAACTTCCTCTTGCTCTAAGGGATATACATGCAATGACTTAGGCATCACAGGGTCGAAGACCATCTGCTTCTTGATTTGTTCATCACCAGCTTGGAAAGCTGCTACGAGTTTATGTGCCACTTTTGTCAAGAAGTCTTCATGCATCAGATAATAGGGGAGTAATCCTCTGTAGGGAACATTGCATGGATGTAGTTTTCCAGATCGAATGCTCTTGCTCTTCGCTCTTTATTATCGATCACTCTGGCGATTTCCGATATATCAGCTTTTCTGAGCTTTTACCAAAACTTGAAGCACTTGAGATGCTTCTTTAGAGTGATAGTCTGGAATAACTCAAGTAGATTGAGTGGTGTTTCCACATCAATTACTGTCACATCAACTTGAACTTGTAAGAAAGTGTACAAGTTAGTTTTGATCAAATTAGTTGTAGATATTTGAGAAAAGATGAAGTTTAAGCTTTCTAAGCATACCTAGGTAGAAACAGTAGGCTCATCGGCTTGAACTTCTGGAGCAATTGGTGCTTCAGATATTGAGTTGTGAGGAGATGACTTATCCTCAGCAACCTTTCTTTCTTGTTGAACCTGAGAATTAAAATCAACATGCAATGTTTAGATATATTCTACATAAAGGAGTTGAAAAGATGTGAATTTCTAAGTATTTCACTTACTTCCAAGTTAGGAAGCTCAGATTCATTTCTCGAAGAAACCTGTGTGGTTTTTGGCAACTCTTCTGGAGAAATTGAAGGAACCTCTTCTTCATTCAGAGGGGTAGGCAGAATAACAAGTTAACATTACAAAAATGTTCACAAGTTAGATATAGACTACTCATGTCACCTGGTTATCTTCGGGCAATGTGGTTCCATCTCATTGTTTGAAGTTTCTGGTACTTCTAACCTTTCTTCATTTTGTTTATTCTGAGTTCCCATCTCAGTTTGAGGAACCTGCTTAGGTGCAGGAATTTCTTCAGCATTTAAATTTGCTGGCAACTGGAATGTGGAGGCAGTGTCAGTATCCTCCAACATTCTATCACTTTCCACCAAACCTTCATCTTCACGTTGGGGTGTGATAACTCCTTCAATTGGTGTTGTCTCAGCAACCTTAGCTCTTTTCTTCAGAGGAGTTGAGCTTGAGGCTCCATCATGAGTCTCTATATGTGATCTCTTTAGAGCTTTTACTAAGGAGATATTGTCATCAGATTTGTCAATGTCATGATTTGGGATAGCTCGTAAATTGCATTATGCTCTTGCACAGAGAGTTGTAGCATTTTGCCTAAGATGTCTATTCTTCTTTGGAAACGGGGTCTTTCTGAACAGGTCTTAGTTGAGGGGCTTCATCCTCATCAACCCTTTCTGAGGGTTGGGGTTTTATAATAACAGCTTTTGCAAGTTGTTTCCTTGATGTTCTCTGCTTCTTGGTCCTTGGTCTCTTTGCAACATGGACCTCAGCAGCTTTTCCCTCAGAAGCTTCTTCTCCATGTGACACGAACGCTCCCTTGGCAGCCTTCTTCAGAGACTCCTCATATGCATGTTTGTACATGTTGTCACAGGAATGTCCATATGCTCTCTGAGCTCAATATGGAATTTCTCCAGCATATAGCATATCTTCAGACCATAGTGCATGTTTGCCTTTGTGTCAGCACGACCTTTAGCTATCTTGGGTTCAAACTCCTTAACCCGATTGATGAACTTGGTAAATGCGTACTTACCCTAATTAAAGAGGTGTTCCTTACCATTTACTTGTTTCTGGAGAATTCTCATCATCATCCATCGTTCAAGGCTATTCTGATCAATGCCTCCCTTGTTGCCATCGAAGCAACGGTGTAGAATGTTGGCTAAGACATTCCAGTGTTCATACAAATGACTGGTCCTTATGTCTCCCAGTATGAACGAGGATGGACATTCTTCTATCTTATCATTCACAGCTTCTTCATACAAGATTCTGGCACTGTTATTCAGAACCTTATCCGTGGTATTAATCTAAGAAACTGAGCCGCGGTTCTTCAAATGAAAGATGTTGCAAAACTTGTCATAGTCCAAGACTATTTCAGTTCCCTGAACTTTGGACTTAATGTACATATCTTCAATGCCATTATTGAGTTTTGTTTAGATTTTGGAGCTATTGTACAACTCCAAAACATCTACCAGTGACAAGCCGCTTGGGGCAGCATAAATCAATTTCTTGATTCTGTCTTTTTCAAGCATTTACAAGACATAATTCCTATATGGGGTTGAGGATATAGCCACTGTCAAGTATTGTACATCCATATGGGCTCCCCAGTTCATTTTGAGGCTGGAGGTCCAGTCCTCTGGGTTGAATTTAACCAAAAGGTGTTTATTCAACACCTCTAAATTTCTCTCAACTTGCTTTTCAACATAAGAGAAAGTCACAACAGTGTTCTTGGAAGTGGTCTCCTTATGAGCCATCTCTTATATAGAGTAGTGAGTGAGTGAGTTGAGTTTAGTAGTCGATCAAGAAGATTAGTCTATCTTTTCAGGAGACTAAACAAGAAACACAGGATTTCTTAGAAAATTTTGAAGGTTTTTAATGTTTTGATGCAAGGTTAAATTTTGGATTTGCTAAAAGTATTTATCTCTTACCAAAATCTTTTATATATAGCATGTAAATAATACATAGAAACAACACATGTATAGAAATTTTGTACGTTTAACTGTGTACATTGCATCGGCATAGAATACGATTCACTTTGCATTAAATGCTTAGTGGGCCATGACTATTTTTACAACAGGCATTACTTGCCAAGATTCAATCTCATCTGTTGAGATGAAACGTTTATTCATGAAGGGCTATAGTTGAATACCTTTGTAATGATATCAATCAACAAATGCTCCCGTGACCACTTAATGAATTTTGGCAAATTATATCCATACGTCACTGTTCTTGTGTGAGAAAATACAATCTTTGGACTTATAATTATGAGAATTGAGTCTTGTCTTATGTTAGTTAGTATGAAAATGGTAACAACACAAAACCCTAGACATATTTGACTCTCAGAAAATTGTACTTTGACAGAATTTATGTTCCCCCCACACTATGTGACTATACAGAAGTCTGAGTCCCCTTTCAGAACTAATAGGTTGTATACCAAAAAGCCTTTTTGGATACCCGTTCCAGAAACGTCAAAACCTTTCTGAGTTCCAATTCTTTGAAACTCTTTTTGCATCACTTCTTTTGCAAATTTGTTATCTGAATGCCCGTTTCAGATACTTGTTTCCTATTCTTCTTATCTCACTCAAAACCTTAGAGATTTAGAACTTTTCAGTTCTTTGGTAACTCCATTAACCCAAGAATATGTCTTAAGATTAAGAACCTACTTTTCTGGAGTGGCTTAGTGAAGATATCTGCAAGCTGATCTTCAATACCAACTTTTAGAATCTTTATATTGTCTTTCTCAACATGGTCTCTGATGAAGTGGTGCCCAACAATAATGTGCTTATTTCTAGAATGGAACTTGGGATTATGGGTAATCGCAATAGCACTTGTGTTGTCACATAAAATGGGAGTATTCTCTTCATTGAGTTGATAGTCTCTGAGTTGTTATTGTATCCATAAAATTTGAGCAGCAAAACAACCATCATCAATTTATTCAGCCTATGTGGTAGAAGTAGCAATTGAGTTTTGCTTCATGCTAAACCATGAGATAAGTCTAGTGCCTAGAAACTGACAAGTTCCTGAAGTACTTTTCCTATCAAGCATTGATCCAGCATAGTCAGCATCTGAGTAACCAACTAAACTCAATCCACTTTATGTAGGATACCACAGTCCAACTTCTACAGTACCTTTAACATACCTTAATATCTTCATAGCAATGTTGTAGTGTGATTGCGTAGGATTTGTCTGAAATCTAGCACACACATCAACTGCATGAATATCAGGTTTGCTTGCAGTAAGATAGAGTAGTGAACCTATCAACTTCCTATACTTATGTTCTTCAACACTATTGGCAGATTCAGTATAAGTCATTTTGGTTCCTATTCTTAGCATTCTTTTCAGAAGGCTTTAGATTGAACTTGTTGGGCATATCCATTGGATACTTTGTTTGACTAATGAATATTCCATCATTGAGTTGCTTGACTTGCAATCCTAGAAAATAGTTCAATTCTCCCATCATGCTCATCTAAAATTTGTTCTTCGTGAGATTTGGAAAGACATCACAAAGTTGCTTGTCTTTATATCCAAATACAATGTCATCAACATATACTTGAACTAAAATTACTTTCCCTTCATGATTTAATGTAAATAATGTTTTATCAACTTCACCTTTCTTAAAACCACTTTCCAAAAGGTATTTGGCCAAGTGTCATACCATGATTCTGGAGCTTGTTTCAGTCCATATAAAGCTTTCTGAAACTTATAGACCATCCTACTTTCTGAGAAAACTTCACAACATAGTGGTTGACCGACATAGACTTCCTCTGCAAGTTCACCATTCAGAATTGCACCTTTTACATCCATTTGGTAAATTTTAAAGTCATTATGAGCTGCAATGATTAGAAATAGTCTAATTGCATCCAATCTTACAACTGGTGCATGTGATTCATCAAAGTCTAAGCCTTCAGTCTGGGTAAACCCCTTGGCAACCAACCTAGCCTTGTTTCTGGTTATTTCACCTGACTCATTCATTTTGTTTCTGAAAACCCACTTAGTACCAATAACAGATATTCCTTCTACAAATGGAACTAGTTTCTAGACCTTGTTTCTCCCAAATTGATCCAACTCTTCTTTCATTGCAGAGATACAATCTTGATCCATTAATGCATCTTCAATAGTTTTAGGTTCAATGTTTGAGATAAAACATCCAAAAATAGAATCAATAGGACCAATAGGATCAATCACATCCTTTTCAATGATTGTTCTCCTAGTTCTAACACCTTGATCAATAGGACCAATCACATCCTTTGCAGGATGATCTCTAATCCATATCATAATAGGTTTTGAACTAGTAGGGTCACTATCTACGTGATCTGAATGTGAATCACTACGATTATGACTTGATACTTCTTCAGTATCAGTGATATTTTGTACACTAGAAGTGCGTTTAATATAAGACACTTGTTTAGTGTGAGAGATTTCTAGAACTCGACTTTCAGAAGGGTCATTCCCAGAAAGGTCTCTATCATGAATATTCTCAGTTTCCATTTCCGGAGTCTTCATAGGAAATTCTTCTTCATGTCTAAGAGTCATCCTCTATATTAATGCCGGAGTTTCTCCTTTCGGAGAATTCTTCTTGAGAATCCTTAATCATAAGTTCCTTGAACCTATCTCAGAGTTCTTCATCAAGGGGTATTTTCTTGCTTCTTTCATAGAATACCACATGAACTGATTCTTCATCTTCTTTGTTCTCCTATTGTATACTCTATAGGCTTTGCTATTCATAGAATAACCAAGAAACATACCTTCATCTGCCTTTGGGTGAAATGTTCTCAAATATTTTTTTCATTGTTTAGAACAAAACATCTACAACCAAACACTTTCAGATGTTTAATATTAGGGGGTCTACCAGCAAAAAGCTCATAAGGAGTTTTGTCGTGGTGTTTGTTTATCAAGCATCTGTTCTAAGTGTAGCATGCTGTATTTACAACTTCAACCCAATAAATTTCACTTATTTCTATGTCAGCTAGCATTGTCCTTGCAGCTTCTTTAAGGGTCCTATTCTTCCTTTCAGCAACATCATTTTGTTGTGGTGTCCTTACAGAAGATAGTTGATGTTGTATACCTTTGTAGATACAAAACTCTTTTATGTACTGGTTGACAAATTCAGTACCATGTATAATCTGATTGTAGATACCTTGTCATTTTTCATGACTTTAAGATTGTTAGCAACATTGGTATCTCCACCCTAGCATCAGAGTTTTGTTTTGGAAAGACAACCCAGGTAAACCTAGAGAAGTCATCTACAACAACTAGACCATACTTCTTGCCTGCATAACTAGTTACAGATGATTCAAAAAGATCCATGTGTAATAGTTGCAGTGGTCTAAGACATGAATGTCTAGTTTTAGACTTGAAAGAGGTTTTGGATTGTTTCCCTAATTGACAAGTAGAGCAGACACCGTCCTTTCTTAATGTTGTTTTAGGTAGTCCAACCACAAACTCTTTCTTGGAAAGTTTGTTCAAAGTTTTGAAATTCAAGTGACTCATTCTTTTGTGCCATAACATGTGTTCTTCAGTGTGACCTGATTGAATCACCATGCACTACAAGAAAGCAGTCATTTAGTTAAGGATTTTTCCGTCACTACACCTATGATTTATGTCACTAAACATTCCAGTGACAGAATTGTGACGAAATTAGTCTGTCACCTTCCCCCTTGTCATTAATTGTTTGTGACAGAATTCGCTTCCGTCATAATATGTTTGTGACAGAATGTTTTGTCAATAAGTGACAAAAAATTTGTCACTGATTTTGCAATACCTTTTTTGTTATCAGATTCACCATGACAGATTAGTGACATAAATTTGATTCGTCAAAACAGTTTCGAAATCAAATCCGTCCATCAATTGGCGGCAATTTAGCCACTGATTGGCAGTGACGAAAATTTCCCTCACTGATAAAAAAAAATAATTTTGCACCTGTTTTCAATATACCAGTCATGTATCAGAAATCATACATGAACAATAGATAAATTCTGAGAAATTATCAAGCTTCATTTAATATCCAAATACCAAACATCACCATGGATCTGAATAACATTCTAGAACGAAAGTTAACAATATATGTTCATAACATACCAAAATGCAAGTCGAATGTTCATAAAATAAAAATCATGTCACCATTACTATGAACTTGGTGTAGATGAAGACACTATCCTATCCTAGCTAACAATTCTGCAAACTCTTGATCCATGGCATCTTGCCTCTCCTTCAATTGATGTATTTCATCATCCTTTGATGTGAGCTGCTCCTGCAATGTTGTGATCTTATCTCCCTGCTCTATCAAGGTATCCTCGAAAGGCTTTGTATGATTAGACCCATTGGAACTACCCATGCTCACATATGATGATGCTGCACTGCCCAAGCCGACTACACCATGTTTCTTTGATTTTGGGTTTATTTCAAGAAAGACCTTGTTGATGTCATAGTCTTCTCCAACTTCTTCAAGTTCGTCAATGCGTTCTTCCATCATAGACTACATACAAAACATATTACCTTCTGTTCAGAACAAGTAAAGTAATATTTGATAGAGTCTGATAAAAAAAGAAAAAGATAGTAGCACAAGGGGTGAAAACCATCCCAAAATGTACAAAGATGCCAATGAACAAAACTGATTCACACTGAGCGGTACCCAAAGACTCACAAGTTTATAGTCAGAAACAAACAAAAGTCTCAGCAAACCTTCACATTGAAAAATTTAAGACTGGAACTAATTAAGGAGCCCAACCAGAGAACCAATTAAGAACTAGACCAAACTTTCAATTAACTACTCCTTGTTGAACAGATGCAATCCAAAACAATTAACTAACCAAACTAAACTTTCAATTAACTACTCCTTGTTGAACCAAACTATTAAACAATTAACTAACCAAGCCAAACATTCAATTAACTACTCCTTGCTTCATGTATGGGAAAAAATTAGTATTAACAATTAATAAAAAGTTATACTTACTTTGATCTTTGCTGATTTTTCATCAACGGGAACATCATTCCTGCACTTCATCTTCATGAATACCTCAAAAGCATTTGGTTTTAAACCCCCAGCTTCCTTGCACTAAATACAAGTAGATTTGAACAAGTTCATGATATCATTAATTATTACAAAACTTTAATTCGCACAATGCTCCAATGATATCAATGTTTGCAAAATCCCAAGTTTAATGCATACTTAGAAGGTATTCTTAAGAATAGAAAAATAAAGGTTGCAATTAAAAATAGGTTTATGATATCCAAATAAGTTAAAACTAGTTGTAAAGATAATTTACCATATTATCAACATGAGCAATAACCAGGATAGAGCCACCTAGATGAACCTCCATTCCTGACCTTCTCCATCAACCTATGTACGTCGATTTTGGCTCATTTTATTGCTCAACTCCTGTAACTCGGGTGAATTCCACCAATTACGCCATTAAGCAAATTGATCTTCACTCAAACCATCAGGCTTCGTTTTATTCTTCAAGTAGAATGCATAAAATCGACTCATCAATGCAGAATATTGCTTGGATGCATGAATCTTCCATGCCTTGTAATATTCCTCATCTTGTGATTCATCCCAGATATATTCTTTCTGCAAAATGGAATTTAAATTATTATTACATATCTTTAATCTCTACAGTTAAAGCAAATGACATTCAAACATAGACTTCTATTTTGCGCAAATAGACATTAAATAAGTATTGTGCACTTTTCCTGCTAGATAACAAGTATTGTACATCACTGGTCCAACACATTTTTATATTTGTACCTCTTTAAACTATTTCACATTAATTACCAAATCAACCAAACAACTCATTTCTTACACAATTAAAACAAATTCACCAAATGATACACAACAGACTATACAATCAAAGCCACAAGTTCAAGTTTTGTTGCATCACATACCTTGAAATTGATGAAGTAGTCCCTCCTTTGTGACTCCTCAAGGAGCTTCCATCGGAAGGCATTATCATGAATCTTACCTAAGAAGCATTGTGTAATCGTTGAACCCGTATTATGAGGCATCAACATTGTATATATAGATCAAATAAACTATAATAAATAATAAGTAACACAAGTAACTGCATTAGTTAAATACACATTAAGCTGACACTCGACCATTCAAAGACAAGAGAAATATTGTATTAAAGAAAAAGAATTTACCGCTTTCCGTCTTGGGATATAGTCGCAACCTTGCGGTTTGAGCGAGGCAGAGGTGGAGGATCATCTGAAAGTGGATCATGATCACCAACATCCGAAGTATGTGAGGCAGAACCACCATGGTACTCTAACCTAGCACCAGCAGCGTGTATGTGGGGACTGCCACGTCCAACCGCTGACTGCTGTGGGGATGATGAGTCACCCATTCCAGCACTACCTGCATGACCACGGCCACTAGCACCACGATCAATAGCACCACGTGAAACATTACCACGTCCAATAGCACCTCGTGCCGCATCCCCACGTCCAATACCTTGTCCAGTTGTATTGCGTCCCATAACACCATGTCATGTAGTACTACGTCCATAATCACCACGTCCTCTCATGTCGGAAATAATTAACATACAACAAATGATAAGTAAATTACACAAATGATATAACAGATAAAACAATGCATCATAATCATATACAACTCACAAGTTCAATATAAACATTACGATCCCCTAAAGGAAGTTCAAACTCATTGGCATATATGTCGAGAGGATCGTTTGCAACCTCCTCTTGGAATGATGCATCATGAGTAGTTTCCATAACATCGACAGTATTACGTGCTCTAATATTCAGGACGGCCAACCAGTCCACCTTATCTCGCCTCAAACTAGGATAGCTAATGTACAAAACTTGGTGGGCTTGATCAGCTAGGATGAACAGTTCATATTTGTTGTATTTGTGCTTGTGATTTATATCAACAAGTATGTATTGTTGAACTGTCTTCGTGCCCCTATTGGTCGGATCAAACCATAAACAACTGAACAACAATGTTTTTTTTCAGGGGCAAGCCACCGTTATCAAGTCCCACCACCTCCTCAAGACGCCCATAATAGTCGAACTCATCTACACTATAATCAGTTCCTTTAACACACACTCCACTATGCTCAGTGGACATATGTGTGCCATGAGCTATAGTATGAAACCGATAACCATTCACAATGTAACTCGTGTACGTGGTCACATTCCGTATGGTCCTTTGGATAGTTCGACTATGTACTTATTTGAGACATTGTTGATCGGATCAGCAAGCTATCAAAATATGTGAAGTGTTAATTTCGAAATATATAAGATACACTATGATTGATAAATTATTATTATTATTATTATTATTATTATTATTATTATTATTATTATTATTATTATTGCTACAAATATGTATACGCATAAGCAATAGAGCAAAATACATGTTCCTTGAACCATTTGGGAAATTCTCCAATCTGTATCTGTGCATTCAGAAGATCATCAGTTAAGCCTGGGAAGTCTAACCTCAACTGTTCTCGCTTTTGCCTTCAACGATTCACATAAATATTTAGTATATGTGCTAAACAATAATATTTTTGAATTTACTTTTAGATGTAATAGATTGAGGACTTACACAATATATTTGTTCACAAATGGCTCAACTTCAACACAATTCAGCAAGACATACAGAGTAGCAGCTTTAAGCTCATCATCGTGCAAAAATCATCGTCTACCCTCACCTAGCGGTCGACCCGATCGTCTGAATATTGACATAGAATCATTATCATCATCCTCCACAACAAAGTCATCTCCATTCCTAGCCAGGGTTCTTAGCTTTGTTTTCACATGTTCCTCAAAATAGAATGAACAGAAGTAACACATCTCTTCCATTAAGAACCCATTGACAATAGAACCCTCTACTCTATTTTTATTTTTCACATTAGCTTTCAAATTCCTCAAGTACCTGTTCAACAAACGTACTTTGCTAAGTGATAACATACTTTTCTAGTATTACAAATACATAAATGCTAATTACCTTTCAAATGGGTACATCCACCTATATTGTACTGGTCCAGCTATCTTTGCTTCATATGGTAAGTGAACAGGTAAATGCTCCATAGAGTTGAAGAAACTTGGAGGAAATATGCGTTCAAGTTTGCAAAATATCATAGGTATCGCCTCCTCCAAACGTTCCATATCCTTTTGCCCAATAACAAGTGCACTAAGGTCCTTGAAAAATAGACTAAAATCAGTCAACACCTCCCATAGTGCTTTAGGTAATAACTCCTGAAATGCAATCGGTACCAAACGTTGCATGAAGACGTGACAATCATGACTTTTCATTCCAAACATCTTTATCTTTTGCATGTCCACACATCTTCCCATCTTCGATGCATACCCATCAGGAAATCGCAACTCGTCAATCCAATCAAACATCTTTCTTCTCGATGTAGGATCAAGAACATAAAATGCTATTGGATAGATACATGTTGTTTCATCAAGCTTCAACTCTAGACGACGACAATAATCATTCAACTCCTCTCTTGATTTAATAGTATCCTTAGTTTTTTCTTTAATATGTCAGATTGTGTTGAATATGTTCTCAAAATTATTCTTTTCAACGTGCATAAAGTCCAAGTTATGTCGTATAAGCAAAGAACTCCAATATGGCAAATCCCAAAGTATGTTTCTTCTTTTCCAACCACAAGTCGAAGAAATACTCTAATTATACTCCTTATGACCTAGTTATGTCACCTTTTTCAGCCCCAATTCCTCAATTTCCTACAAAACTTCTTCTCCACTTCGATATACAGGGGCTTCTCGATCAAGCAAAGTTACATTTTTTCGGAAATTTGTCTTGTTCCTTCTAAATGGATGATTTAGTGGGAGGAACTTACGGTGATTATCAAACCAAGACTGTTTTTTTGCTACATTTAAGTGTGAATGTGTCTGTATCTTCCATGCAATGAGGGCATGCTAACCTCCCACCGGTCTTCCAACCCGATAACATGCCATAAGCTGGAAAATCACTAACAGTCCACAACAAAGTAGCTTTCAGTTGGAAGTTATTCTTTGTTGAGATATCATACGTGCAAGCACCATGATCCCATAACTGAATCAACTCCTCTACAAGAGGTTGTAAAAAAACATCAAGCTTCTCCTTTGGATTATTAGGACCTGCCACCAACAACGTCAAGAAGATAAACTGGGATTTCATGCACATATCCGGAGGCAAGTTATACGGTGTTAACATCACTGGCCAACTGGAATATTGCTTGTCGTGAGTGCCAAAAGGTTGAAATTCATCAGTGCAGTGGCCCAACCTTACGTTACGATGTTCCGCTGCAAAATCAGGATAAACATTGTCAAAATGCTTGCATGCCGGAGAATCAGAAGGGTGGTGCATGATCCCTTCTTCGGGTGATGCATGCTCTGTGTGCCATCTCATATGCTTAGCAGAGGCTTCTGATGCATACAACCTCTGCAATCGAGGTGTTAAGGGAAAGTAATGCATCCTTTTAAAGGGCAAATTGCACTTTTGTCTCTTATTACTTGCACCACGTTTGAACCTTTTCTAACGAGAATAGTTGTAGAACTTACATTTATCCAAATCTTTGTCATCACCCTGATAGAGCATGCACATGTTCTCACAACAATCTATCTTCTCCACATGCAAACCCATTCCACGCATTACCTTCTTAGCCTGATAAAAGTTTTCTGGAACAAGATTAGTATCAGGAGCCATTTCTTTCATCAATTGTGCTATTCCATCGAAGGCCGACTCCGACAATTTACCTTCGCACTTCACATTCATGAGTCACAAAATAAGTGACAGTTGAGAGTGTTTCTCGCAACCCGGATACAATGGCTGACTTGCAGCATCTAACATTTCATAGAATTTTTGTGCATCCGGGTTTGGTTCTTCCAAATCATCAGCTTCCATCTCATCATCGAACATGTAAGGTCTAGCTGCGTCCATGACCATTTCAACATAGCCATCTACTCGATTAGATGTCTCTCCAACCTGTATATCAGGCCTAACATTGTATTCCCCATGTGAGGTCCACACCTCATAGTGCGGTATAAACACATTCATACACAAGTGTAACTTCACCTCTTCAATGGTTAAATACCTCTTGTTACGACACCTACGATTTTTACATGGACATTTAATCTTATCTCCATCTCTATACCCGGGTTGATTACGTGCGAACTCTACAAAACTCAAAATGCCATCACAAAACTCTGGCATCACTAAACCTTTCTCACATCGCTTGTACATCCAACTACGGCTCTCACCCATTTAGAAGTCAAATCAAAATATGAAAGGAATGACTCGCAACCAAAAGAAGTTGATGGCGCGAATTCGAACAGAGAAGAAATCGACTTCGTGCTAAATTTTGAAGAGAGAAGGAGGTTATAAGGTTGCACTGAATTTAGAATTTTACTTCTCCAATTCAGTAAAGGTCAAAATTCTGTGAGGGATTAATCCGTCATTATTCCCGTCTCTAGCGAAGACAGACATATCCGTCACAAAATTGGAAAATTCCTCTTTGTGACGGACTATATTCCGGTCACAATAATTTTGTCACAAGTCCGTCACTAATTCATAACTGATGAATGGCACGAACTATTGGCGGCCATACTGTGATGGATTCGTGACGCCTTAGTGATGGATTAGGTCTACTAGAGAGATCCGTCACTAGGTCGTCACTATATTTTCCGATTGAGAAAATCTGTCACAATTATCTCACGAATCCATCACTGATAGTGACAGACAAAATTTTGTCACTGATTCCCTCACTATATTGTTATTTTCTTGTAGTGATGAGACATTCTTCAGTTGTGGCAGATGTTCAATCAACGACATATAGACTTCATTTTCGTCTAGCAACCAAGATTGTCTGCTTTGACTCATTGTCAATCAGTTTGCAGAATTTCAATTTTATCTTCATAGAATATCCTCAATCTGCAAATTGGCCCATGCTTAAAAGATTATATTTCAACCCTTTAACATTTAATACTTTAGAGATTGTAAGGGATCCCAATTTGACGTTATCGAATCCTATAGAAGGATTCAATTCTCCTCCAGCAAACCTGATGTTTGGTCCAGTATTACATACTCTTTAATCTACCAAGTTAGATTTGTCTCCTGTCATGTGCTTCCCCCATCCACTATCAAATAGCCATTGAGCCTTTGTCCAAATATCCCTTATCTGCAAACTGGCTCATGCTTACAAAATTATATTTCAAACCTTTAATATGTAATACGTCAGAGATTGTAAGGGATCCCAATTTGACGATGCAAAATCCTATAGAAGGATTTAATACTCCTCCAGCAAACCTGATGTTTGGTCAAGTATCACATACTCTATAATCGACCAAGTTTGCTTTGTCTTCTGTCATGTGCTTTCCGCATCCACTATCAAATAACCATTGAGCCTTAATCCATGACGCGTTCTGTAGAAAACAAAAAACAAGAGTAAGGTTCATGCCTCAGAAACTGAACCACTTAGACTAAACGTTCTTCCTGTGGGAATCTATTTCTAAATCAATCTCTTAGGAGTAGGTTTTTGTCTACTTGGAACATAAGGAGGAATTCTAGAATCATTAGATTTAAGATCGATTTTCCTTCTTGGAGTGTTCCTTGGTGTTCATCGTGGTGGCTTCAGAGACCAGTCAGGTTTCTGAGTTTGCTTTTCAGCAAGTTTAGTCTTCCTGGTCAAGTTTCTTATAGCCCTAGCATTCAGTTTTTCAGTGGCTTGGAATTGCTTCCACTTCTAATAATTGCTATAAGAAATTCTAGCTTTCCACCATCGTTCTTGTCCTTCCTTAGATTGTTGCATGAGGACATTCCCGATAACACGATAGTCAATACCATTTCGAGCACCATTAGTATTCTGAACACGATTTTCAGCAGCCTTACTAGTTTCTGCATCATCCCTATATCCATAGAATGGTACAGTGGGAAATACACCAAGTTTAGCTATACTTCCCTTCCTAGTAATTTAACACTGTGGATGATTACAAGTCTGAGGATTATGTTTCTTTTCAGAAACCATTTCAACATGTTTCTTTGGGACTTGTTGTTCCCTCAAACATTTGGTTGAAACTACCTTTCCTTTGTCAAGAACCTTAGCTTTCTGACCAATGCTATAGGTTTCTTTGGAACCTTTCTGTTGAATTTTTACAAAGGTCAACCTTCCATCACTCTTTTTCAGAGGAGTGGAGCTATTTGATTGAGCATCAAGTCCAAGTCCTCCTTTTTCAGAAGGGTCTCTCAGATATTATTGAACCTTTGTGAGAGTGTCACTAGCTTTGACAAATGATATGAAGGAGACTTCTTTCTTTCTGAGTCCATCATTTTCAGAAAGAAGCTTCTTCAATTATTCATTTATCTCATTCAAGGCTAGCTCATGAAAATTTTCATACTCCGATATCTGATAATTCAGAGATGTTATTTCATCGTCCTTTCTCTCAAATACCTTGGTCAAGCTAGAAACCTTTTTTTCAAGAGTTTCTTTGTTTTCTTCCAGGATCTTGATCTTAGATCCAACAACCAAGAATTCTCTCTCATATCGATCAAGTTCACTCTTGACCAATTCCAAATCCTTGATACCATCATCATCACTTTGTAAAATAAGAATTGTGATATATTGATTACCTCATTAGCCATAAGGCATTCTTCTATGTTGGAGATGTCAGGACCTACAATCTCAGCAACTCCACACATGTCATTCTTCTTCTGGGCAAATTTGATTACGTTGTGAGTAATCCCGCACAATTCTGGTGATGGCAATTTTGGGTCATCTAAATCTTCATCATTCTGACTCAATATCCAAACCATCAAGTTGAATTTGGATCTTCTTTCTCGCTTCAGTGAGTAAGGCCCTCTGAGTTCTTTTGAAGGTTCTTCACTCCTTTTTGTCACCCGTCTTAAGCTTATTGAAAGAAGGACAATCACCTTTGAAGTGGTTGGTTTCTGACAATATAAGTAGATGTCATTTCCAATTTCAACGACTTCAGTACTAACAACTTTCTGAGCGGGGTTTTGTTCGGAGAGTTGTACATTTGAATGTTCTTGTACTGAAGATAGTTTGGGGCGAGATGCTTTTTCAGCTTCTCTTTTACTTTTCTCCTTTCTATCTCTTGGCTCGCATTTTTCTTCATGTGTCGCACAGCAAGAGCATTTTTTTCAAACACTTCCTTGGTACCTTTTTTTCAGAAGTACCTTGTGTGACTAGAACAACACTTTGCAACTTCTTAGTTGCAGCCAATCCTCGTTGGGTTGTCTAATAGTTCACAGTGGCTAAATGTGAAAAGAGTTCCATTGGAGTGATTTGTGGTATACCCTGATTGAAGTAGAAATATTGGGTGTGTTCCCGATTTTGGTTCAAACTTCTGACAATGGTTTTCATCTTCTCAAAATTCGAATATTTGTCACTTTCTCCAAGTGCAACATATCACTCATGAGAGTAGTAAACCGAAAATCAAGTTCTTCCAGAGTTTCAGTGGGACCTTGTTTGATGTTTTGGAACTTCAATTTCAGAACTTCGAACTTGTTTTCCTTGGTTTTCTTAGTTCCGACACAAATTTCTTCAATCAATTGCCAGGCAACTTTCACCGTCTTAGCACACCATAGTTTTCACTGTACATACTCAGGTGTAGGTCGAATGATGATATTACGAGCTTGACCATCCAACTTGTGTCTCTTGGTATCTTTTGATGTCCAGAGTTCACAAGGTTTGTCTTCATACTCAACCTGACCAGTAGCAACACGAACACTAGTCGAAGGGTCACTACCTTCAGCATCCTTATCAGCAGTTCTCGGACCATCAGACACTCCAATGACATGTTTGAGCTGTTTGATTTTGATAGGTCCTTCCTTGATGACATAAATCATGTCATCACTGATGGCTTCAAGATGCAGCATCATGTTGTTCTTCCATTTCTCGTAATTCTCAGGCTTCAGACGCAGAACATCACTCAGAGATATACTTGCACACTTAACACACAAATTAAAACATCCTCAGAAAGCGACAAAAATCTTTACATATCTGGGGGATCGAGGTTCAGTGCAGAAGGTTTTGGAGCCTCCCACTCTGATACCACTTGTTGGTCCAGATAACGGCAAAGGAAAAGACTAGAGGGGGGAGTGAATAGTATTTTCAAACTTTTGTCGATAAACACTATTTCTCATAAATTGGTGGGTTTCTGATTCTTAAATTCAGAGAGAGGAAGACTTAAGCGATAGATAAATGAGTTTGTGATTTGCAGTAGTAAATGTGTGTGTGTGTATGTGTGTGTGTGTGTGTGTTATGCTGGAATGTAAATACATAATTAGTAAATAACACAGCAAGTATACTGGTACCTGGAGGTGGCATAATCCTCCAACTAGTCCACTCGGCCTTTCTGAGACCTGGAATTCACTAGAACATTCAACAATTGAATTCTCTTAACAATTAATCATATTCTAAAATCCCTACAAACAAATGGTTCCCAACCAGATGTTCCCCCTGAGTTGTTCCCTAGCTCCTACAGCCAAGTACTTCATGTAATCAAGATAACCTTGGAGTTGTTACTTGATTTCCCAAATCAAGTACATCATGAACTCCACGCCTTCATGGTGTTGGTTATAAGTTGATTGTCAGGAAAGCTTCTCGTATACTTTTCAGTTATATTTTCAGAGAGCTTAGAAGAGATAACACTACTTGATACACTTATTCCTTGTATGATAGGTTCTCTTTTACTGACCCAAGTAATTGGTATCCGTTCTGGAGAATGAGCTTCAGAAAGGTATCCAAAAGTTCAACTCTTTCACGAATAACAATCTCTTGTTATAGGTTCAGGACACTTAGAACTACTAGTGATTCTTCGAGCTTTTCAGTCGCAACAGTAAACTTGGAGAATGGTAGTGAGATGCTTGAGAGAATACTTGCTTGATAAGTAGATATGAGCGTAGTTCGTGTGTGTATTTCTCAGCTTCTAAGTGGTGATATTTATAGATGAATATGAGAGTCATTTGAATAGTATCCGTTAGACCTTCTCAAAATTCAATCCATTGATATCTCAAAATGAGTACTCCTCAGTGAGGACTATGCATTGAGCGACTTTCTAGCCGGTGTAATTAATGCATCACACTATTTCTTGTCCTGTAGTCTCAACGGACACATGAGCCTTTCTGAAAGCTAGTATGTTCATGTACTCAGTGATGTCATATGTTCAGAGACTTATTATGTACAATATATACACTATACAATATGCTTTCTGATCATAGTCTACCTGAGGAGACTTAACCTTTAGTCTTCATAAACTTGTGCAATCTTCAGTCTTCAAATCTTCGATTAAAATCCATTGCTAGGATCCTACTTCATGGCCTTCTTCAAAATATAAAATTACGTTAAGAAACCTAATAATCATGTTACAAGTTTTACTAGACTAACATACTAAGTGATTTCCTCTTTTACAATGTTCAAGTGAACTAAGAGTACTAGTCAACTTTTTGTACTAAGATAAGTCCTATTGTGATTGATAAAAAATACTAACGGATATTCCTAACAATTTATGTTTGTTAGTGGTTAATGTGCTTACATAACAGAGAGAACAAAAAACTCTCAAGTGATCATAACTAACAAGTTTGTTATATAAGAATTCATAAGGCGATTTCCCATGTAAATTATCATCTGGCAATCTGTTAATTATGTGTACAACCATTGAACACTTGCAGACTAAAACATTAAAGGTAAACAAACATTGATGAACTTGCAACATGAAGAATATGTTGATTTTTTCGCTCCACTATCCCATTCTGCTCAGGTGTAGCAACACAAGATTTCTGATGTGACCTTGTGATTTGTAAAAATCATTGCACAACAACTCTTGTCCATTATCATATCTAATAGACCTGACACATGACTTAAAATGACTCTTAACCAAAGCAAAAAAAAATCATTAGATGTTAACTGGCCTCAGATTTTCTTGTCATAAAAAATATTCATGTACACCTTGAAAAATCACCTAACAATAGGCAATAAATATCTAAAATTAGCGTATAAAATAACATGGAATGGTTCCCATATATCAACATGAATCAATTCAAAACAGTGAGATGTAGTAGAAGTATTGTTCTTCAAAGGTAATTTCGTTTGCCTTGCAAACTGGAAAGTATCACAAGTTTTTGCTTTATTACATTGAAAAAGAGTAGCAATGGGCAAAGAATACAACTTGATATAAGGAACGTGACCTAATCTAGCGTGCCAATTAATACTAGATACAACTGAATTAGTAGTGACAACATTCCCAACTGAGTGATCTTCATTTTCAGTAATCAAGGAACCTTTGAGATGATATAGCCCTTTTTAACTTCAGCACGAGTAATCAGCTTGTGATTTGTCAAATCCTGTAAATAACATTTGTTAGACAGGAAACAAGTTGTCAACTTTCCTGATTTTGTAAGAGTACTTGAAATGGATAACAATTTAAATTTAAAAGCTGGCACATAACGCATTTTTCAAATGAAAAGAACCGAAAATCTTGACAGATCCAATATGAGTTGCCTTAGTCTGATCACCAGTTGGCAAGTTATTACTAATATCTAGCACAAAGGCACAAAATTATACAAATTTTTATCACACATCATATGATTACTGGCACTAGTGTCCAAAATCCAACTAGATTTAACATGCCTATTACTATGCACATTCATATAGAAATACCTTTTTATTAGCAGCCTTACCCAAATTACATGTAACTGGAGTCATAGAGGTATATGCAACAACTGGAACAACAACATGTCTAGCCTGAGCATCTTCAATACTAGCCTGATACTTCTGAAACTCCAAAAGTTGATTGTTAGTGGTTTGATCAAATGTAAATTCACTGTCATCAACTACCTGATAATTACTATCAGTCTGAACTACAGCAGCACTTTGTTTAAAATTTCTCTGTGTTGATTGCATAAGAAGGTTTTTGAGGTCTAGTAGCCTGCCTCTCCTTCCATCCTGGTGGAAAACCATAAATCTGAAAGCAAGTGGTGTGCCCAGGTTGATCACAATGAGAACAATGAGGTCTGACTTTGCCCTTGTTCTGAAACTTTGCATATTTGTTAGCAGCAAATGACACTCCATGCCTAGACTGCTTATTAGTACTCATCATGCCATATAATTATATAAACTAGGCTGTAAAACTCTCTGACTTTCCTCTTGTAACATAATAGAATGAATCTTTGACATAGTAGGCAAGGGCAAATTCATCAACAATTGACTTCGAATATGAGCAAAAGGTCATGCAAGCCACCAAAACTTCATACCACAATCTTGTATATGAGTCTCATTGAAGGACTTGAAGACGTCACAAAAACATTTACTCATTGCACCAAAATTACACTGAGGCAAGACTCTATAACTCATGAACCCATACCATAAAGCTTTAAATGGCATATAATAAGTAATTACATGCCGAGTACATTGATTCACTGAGTTGAGCTCCTTATTGAGCTGAAAAACTCTTAGACCATCACATTTTTAAAATTGACTACTCAATTCTTCGTAAGCAACTGTAGTATACAGGGGACTATGATGAATTTTAGCAGATAAAGTGCTTGTCAACCAAGATAACACCATATTGTTATTTCTTTGCCACGCAACTGACAAAATCGGATCAGTTGTAGTAATGTTAGGAACGGTGATAGAACAATCAACAAATGCAACCTTATTCTTGGCCTTCAAGTTCATCATAACCGTTTTTGCCCAAGAAACATAGTTTTCACCATTGAAAACTTCTCGAGTAATGCACAAAACGATATCGGCTGGATGAATATAGTATAGACTGTACAGTGATATTGAATCATCAACTGGATTGCGAATCGTCGAAGGAACCACCATTGACGGTTACATGTGGAACAACATCTTCAAGAGGAGAATTCTCCATTACAGCAATGAAAACAAATCGATTTAAACATAAAATCGATTGAATACAATCGATTGAAGATGATCAAAATCGAAATCAAAATGGGGGAATCTCTCAAAATTATTTGGCGTAAGATACCATGTGAAAATACAAACTTGTATTGATGAATTGAATGATTGCAAACCAAATTCTCCGTATTGAACTAGTGAAAATGAAAATCGGAAATGAACAAGTTAGGGAAAAGAAGAGGGAAGAGATATTTATATATTAGCTCATTCCTATAACTAATAAATGTACAAGTTGTAATGCACGGCGTACAAGTTGCCTTACTATTTGATATAACTCAAATGCGACTTGTTCTTGTGTGGAATTGATCCTGCTTTGCTTCTTCTTTTGCTTCTGTCTTTTGATCTTTTGTATCTCTAATACAGTTGAAGGACACTGGCTTGGCAAAATGTTTATGTAGATTCGCAGCTGTAGACATAATTTTGTATATAATGGCACCTACTGTGTTTGTTGAATACAACAAAATTTTCTCAAATCATTCTCTGCTCCTCTCATCTTTTCAATTTCAACACTAGCGAGATAATCAAACTCTTATTGCGATATCCAAGCATGAAATACAAACGAATGGCCCAAAACACATGAAGTTTAATTAACTGATAAAACAAGAAAGCAAAGAAGACACACGAAAAGAATACGTACTCGCATATAGATAAATTAATGTTAGGATGACCAGTAATATAAAAACCAGTACACCACATCTGGTTATAATCATACTAACAAAATAGACATAAGCCTCACCATCTAACTCGAAGGACAAAATGTGATCAAGTAATCCGGACCAGTGCAAGTACATGTACTAGACAGATCATCATACGCGTAACTATAAGCCGATGGACACGATGCCTTGAACATTTGCGAATACTGTGTAGGAGGACAAGTAGAGGGAGTCGAATGGTCCCCGACACAACAATACTCGGGCGTATTAAAAGCCAAACACGCACTCTTACACGCCACCACATGTCCACTGCCATCCTTAATTTGAAGCTCGCTAGGGCAGTTCGCGTTCAAGTCATTTATGCACCCTGCATATTGGCAATCACCCGTTCCACCAGAAGGCCTAACACCAATACCAACATTGTATCCATCAACTAGGCTCACATCGTAAAAGTCCTTCCCGCCATCACCATTGAGAGTGAATTCGACAAGGGAGACAGGCGGGGTACCGCCACCTACGCACTTGACAGAGCCACCACAGTCACCTGTCGTGCAAGTTCCAACTCCAGAATCACTGAAAGTGCAGCCAGTTCGAGCCCAGAAGCGTCCGGACCAGCCGTATGGTGCTGGGAGCTGGACTGTGGCACCTGGAACAAGTTCAAATCCGCCATTGCCGAGGGTAGCTGAGTTTCCGGAGAGTTCTCCTGGCCAGACTGTGTAGCTGCAACTGTTTTGGAGTGTGAAAACAGTAGCCGAACCATCTCTAGATACTATTCCTGCAAATTTATTTAAGAGAAACCATAATAAGACACAACATTCAACAAATTACACATTATATTCATCAATTAAATAAATGTAGATTGCTTAGCATGCGACTAAAAAAAAACCTGATTTAAAATACCTAAAAAAATTCTTAGCTCAAGATTTTAATCGCGTGACAAACATACATATAACATATCGTGTCATATGAATTAAAGAAACGTTTTGAAGATGTTAGGTATTAGCTAGAGGTTGGGAGAATCATACCTATGAAGAGTACCAGAAGTTGCAGAGCAATAAAGGCAACCATGTTCGAAGATGTTGGTGAGGTTTAGAGAGTGAGACTGTGAGAGAAGAGAGATTTATGTGTAGGTCGTGGAAGTAAGAATTTGGAAGTTGGATTTATAGTTAGGAAAATAAAGAATAAGAATTCACAGTTTCCAGATTTTCTTTATTTTTTGCCATATTTAAACTTTAATAATGTACACACAACAAAGGCATGTAAATTAGGTAGTTGCAAGATCCTGGTGAATTTTGTCCGTCTTTAGTTACGTTTACCAAGGAATTGTGATTTTTACTTGATTTAGTTGAATTCAGCAACTAAGTTAATTTGCGTAGTTGGGTAAATGAAAATAAACAGAAGTCTACTTTTGTTAATAGGTAGAATGATCATGCTTCAGTCCATATGATGTATGTTCATTATTATGCTACAATTCTAAATTATATGTTATGCTCTTATGAAGCTTGAGTTTCTTATGAAGATAAGATATTGAAAGGCACCTTAATAATTTATTTTTAAGCGTCTTCTTTTTTCTTATGAAAAAAGATATATCAACTTGTCGGGATAAATTTTTAGAAAATGTAAATTTTTCTTAAAAAATTAAAAAAAAAATTCGTAATTTTTTAGGTTTTAACAATTTGACAGGTCGAGTTTCTTAAAAAATGCTCAGATATACATTTTTATGATAATTTTTAATTGTTAGAATTCAAAGTTTCAGTTAAAGTTACAGTTTTAACGTATTTTCTTAATGTTTAAATACATAATATTGGGGTTCAATAATAGTTTCAACTTCTTTTACTAAAAGATGTTGTGAAAATTTTTTGGAGCTACAATATAGTATTAAATGACTGTTGAATATCATTAAACTAACATTAACAAGTTTAAAAGTGTCAGGTATGTCATTAAAATACCAATATACAATCTTAAATAAGTTAGTTGTAATATTCAATGTCATTAAAATATCCAAATGTTAAAAATATTTATTCTTATAGGAGAAAAATCACAATAAATGTTCATTCGATATTTTTTATACAAATGCAAACTGATTAAAATAGCCTTCTTTTGATTGAACTTGTTGGTGAACGTCGACTTCCTGATTTTTGTTGTTTGTGATTGATGTTGCAATACTACATTGACACCTTTAAAAGATTTATCATCAAACTCGATGTCTTCATCAACACCTGTTTAAAACATTCACTAATTGGATCACACAATAACGACTCTCAATAAAACTATCACGTTGATGTTCAAAGCAAAAAAGGAATATGCATAACAAGCTAAAAATAGCAACATTGATGCTCAAAACCATATCTGTGTCACATAAAACTATAACAATGCTTCTTCATACAATAAGCAACGCCAACTAAAACCATTAAAATTGATTCTTAAAACCATAGTAGTGTCTTATAGGACTATAAAAATGCCTCTTAAAACTATAAAAAAAAAATATTTGCAAACAATCAATTCATAAATATTTAATCAGAAGCTAAAAATACTAATGTTATTGCTAAAAACTACAATATAAATCGGGTATGTCGCTTAGAAATCCTGTGAAATCGCGTAGGAATCTGGTGAAATAGATGAAATTCTGTTGAGATGAGGAGACAACACCACCACGGAAGGAGTGGTTGAGGTGTGGCTCTCTGGTATGTCGCCGGATTATATGGAGAGGGAGTGGGGAGGGGGTGTAAGAATGTTTCTCTCTCTAGGATTTTTAGAGAGGGGAAATGGTTGAATGAAATTAAATGGATTTTTGTGTGTTGTTTATTTCGGTCATTTATATAAAAGCTACTTACCGGTTTATAGTGTTTCTAACCAGTTCTTTATTATAAAACTGAATTTGTCTATAGATTAGGAAAATATTCCCTATTACTATACTTACTCAATTGCCATAGTTAATCCTTAAAGTGGAAATTTCAGAACTCAAAGGGTTTTGCCAAAGCTTTTCTCCAAATTTATAGTCACATCCTAGTCTAGCTAGGTGGTCAGCACATTATTTGTTGATTTGTCTATCTTAGCCAATTTAATGTTCCATGGCTTATGCAGTAGACTTTTGCACATCTCGACACCTTTCGTTGGTGGTGGTATTTCCACATCAGTAAGCCAAACATTGACAGTTTCCGCTATCAGATGAGTGATTCTATGTTCCCAGGCCCGAAAGACCCTTGATTATGCTTAGAGTCTCTGTCTCGTTTACAGTGGGTGCAATATAGTTTTAGTGAATCCCCAAAATCCATTCCCTTGATTGTAGTTGTAACGCCCGGGATCAGGTCCAGACGTCAAGGATTGCGACGAATATTACAAGTACATTTTATTTAAATAGTAAAACATTATCCATTACAAACCGCATATTCAGGATAATTAAAAACTGAAAACAAACTAAAACACACATTTAAGCTACACCAGCAGCGGAAACCAGTCAGTCCGTCTGGCACTCTACCCCAAGCTCGCCTTCGTGCTCAAAATCTGGGAAA